>PVHP010040500.1:0-15872 GCA_004024765.1 Zapus hudsonius | reverse complement strand
GGGTCATCTGGATCAGTCCTTGGGGCAGGGGATCATGGATATCCTAGGAGTCAGCCCGGTTCTCCTGGCCCTAGTATGATTTTACTTAGGGGTGTCTTGCCTCTGGATATTCTCCCCCACCACGGCTCTCACAATCTTTCCGCCCCCTCTTCCGCTCAGTTCCCTGAGTCGTGGTGGGTGAGTATTAAGGCTGCTTTAAGGTTGAGAACTTAGGGGTTTCGTAGCTCACTTTTAAATGGTTCATGTTATATGAATCTTTTTTTAAAAAATATTTTATTTATTCATTTTCAAGCAGAGAAATACAGAGAGAGAGAGAGAGAGAGAGAGAGAGAGAGAGAGAGAGAAAACACCAGGGCCACTACCTTGTGGGTCTGGCTTATGTGGGTCCTGGATTGAACCCAGGGCCTTAGGCACTGGAGGCAAGAGCCTTAACCACTGAGCCATCTCTGCAGCCCCATGTTATATGAATCTTTTCGGTTTGTTGGTTTTTGTTTTGAGATGAGCTCTCAAATAGCCCAGGCTGGCCTTGAACTCCTGACCTCCCAAGTGCTGGGATTGTAGGGCTGTACCACTCTGGCCAACCTACTCCTTCGAGGCTCAGGTGCAGCCGTGGGGCATTCAGTGAGCACTGCACAGCGGAGGTGTGAGCAGTGCAGGAAA
The DNA here is from genome assembly GCA_004024765.1 of Zapus hudsonius. Taxonomy (NCBI): domain Eukaryota; kingdom Metazoa; phylum Chordata; class Mammalia; order Rodentia; family Dipodidae; genus Zapus; species Zapus hudsonius. Next base: position 15,212 of record PVHP010040500.1, on the reverse strand, counting down.
AGGCGCTGCACACGACCCAACCGTGGAATGGAGGACGTTGGACTGGGGTTGCTGAAGAACTGCCCGGGACACTTGCAGAAAGGCTGAAGGAGGGAGGGAGGAGCTCCAAGCTCAGATCCCAGCCCCAGAGGAGAGAGGGGGCCTGGGGCACTGCGTGCCTGCCTGGCTTAGAAGGTCCCAAGGCAAGCACAGGACAGCCAGCAAGGGAGGACAGCTGTTTGAAATAGTAAGCTCCTTGGGTTGGGAATGTCACTCGGAGGCAGGGTGCTGGTCCAGCCTGTGCTAGGCTGGTCCAGCCTGTGCTAGGTGTGAGGTGGAGAGGAGGATGCTGGCCCAGCCTGTGCTAGGTGTGAGGTGGAGAGGAGGATGTTGGCCCAACCTGTGCTAGGTTGTAAGGTGGAGAGGGTGCTGGCCCAGCCTGTGCTAGGTGTGAGATGGAGAGGAGGGTGCTGGTCCAGCCTGTGCTAGGTGTGAGGTGGAGAGGAGGGTGCTGACCCAGCCTGTGCTAGGTGTGAGGTGGAGAGGAGGGTGCTGACCCAGCCTGTGCTAGGCTGTGAGGTGGAGAGGGGGTGCTGGTCCAGCCTGTGCTAGGTGTGAGGTGGATCCCCAGCACCAACCCTAGCCCTGTCCGTGTACTTGGTATGTGCGCATGCACGGGCTCAGAGAATAACTTGAGGCAGTGTCTTGCTCCCTTCAAAAGCTAGGACATTCGTCTCTGCCCTCCTTCTCGGTGGACTTGTGGGTCATTCCCCGTATGGTGGATCCAGGACCAGCCATAGCGCCTTCTTTCAGAGCTCCTAATACCGTCCTCTTCACCACGGGCCAGGCCGCCCCTCTCCACTGACGGGGTGACGGGTACTCCCATGAACATACGGGGTGCAGACACATTGAAATTTCTCCTTTTATGTAGTGCTAGGGCCTCCCACGTGGTAGGCAAGGCTCCACCACTGCGCCAGCCAGCGCCCAGCCCTCACCCCAGCCCACCCTGTTTCCAGATCTTTCCACCTAGGAGTCCATCCAGTGTCACCCAGATGTGTGTGTGCTGAGTCACCCTGTAGCCCTGTCTGGCTGCAAACTCACCATCCTCCTGCCTCCTGCAGGAGTCACCACAACACCATGACACCTGACCCCAATGGCACGGTCGGAGTGGGAAGATGGTTGTGTTCTCGCCAGCACCCCTACTACCTCTTTCTGGGACCTGCGCAGAGGACAGTATGGCAGAGGAAGACCCTCCACAGACCTGGGGAACCCGTCCCTTGAAACTGGCAGGATGAGGAAGACACGGGATTGCATCAAGTGACAGAAACCCCAAGTGTCACCCAATGTTCCCAGACTGGACTGCAGAGCTTCCGGTTGTGTGTGACCAGTTCCTACCCCCCCTCCAGCTGTTCCCTGCCCACAGCTGGCCAGCCCTCTTCCTCTCCTGGGCAGCCTCAAGCTGTCTCCTTCTGCTTTTCTTTTTTCTTTTCTTTTGTTTATTGACGACATCTCTGCAGCCCAGTCTGGCCTCAAGTTCCCAGCGGCCCTGCTGCCTCCACCACCTGAGAGTTGGGAACACAGGCGTGCATTACCACCCCTCAGACTGTGCTTCTAAAGGCTTCTCCTTAAGACTTGTCTTACGAAGTTGTTGCCGGGTCTTTGTTTTTGAAGACAAGGTCTTACTATGCCACCCAGGATGCTCTCACGCTTTCAACCTTCCTGCCCTGAGATTCCAGATGTGCCCCGCCACATCTGGCTCTTTGTGTGTGTGGTGTGCTTTGCACTAAGCTATACCCTCCGCCCCTCAACTTGTAAAGTTAAAGAAAGGGGGAGAGGGGAACTGGAGATACTGCTCAGGGGGTAGGGCACTTGCCAACAAAGCCATGTAAAGCCGGATGCACAGGGTGGCACATGCATGTGGAGTTTGTTTGCGGTGGTGAGAGGCCTTGGCACGCCCATTCTCTCTCTTCCTCACTCCCCCACCCCCGCACTTGAAAATAAAAATGAATAATTTTTTAAAAAGGGATGCATTATGGTGATCCATGCATCTCACTGCAAGCTCCGGGAGTTCTTTTTGCCAACTATATAATATTCCGTACAGCCATATGCTAATGTGGCCTTATCTTCAGCAACTATGCCCAGGCCCGTGGTGACTGGCAGAGCCAGTGTGTGAGGCCAGTGGTCTGTTCGTGAATTCCCCCTTCAGGGAGGTGATCGATCATTGGCTGCCTGCGCCTGGCTCTGCAGGGGACCTGTGGGTGCAGCTCTGAGGCCCGAGGCTGTGGCTGGCTGCTTATATCCTGTCTATTTATAGTTCCTCCCCCCACGCTCGCCTGGGAGCTCGGTCCCCCCCCCGTGGGAAAGGGGAAGTGCGTTGCTAGGTGCTGGCTGTGTTTGGGGTTCAGGGGTGTCCCTGCAGCTTCCTGAAGCCTTCTACTTCTTAGAAGAGGGAGAACAGTGAAGTCACAGCTCAGCCCCCTTCTGTCACCACGCCTGGGGGTGGGGTGGAGAGGGGGAGAAGCAGGTGTGGACCCCAAGCCAGAAGCCCTCCTGGACTGGCTTGTCCCTGTGAGGAGCCTCACTGTGACTCCTTTCACTGAGTGGGCCTTCCCCTCCCCTCCCGTTGCCCCCAATTCCCTCTCCTCTCCCCTCCTTTGCCCCCTCTCCCCTCCCCTCCCCTCTGCTCCCCCGCTGACAGAGCCTCCCTGTGCGGCCCAGGTAGACCTTGAACTCAGATCCCCCTGCTTCAGCCTTGTGCCCACAGCCGGCTTCCACCTGGGCCCCCAGGCTGGCCAGGGTCCCCTCCCCGCCCCAGCCGCCTCCCTTCCCTCCAAAGAGCCCAGTGTCGAGGGTGCGCTGGGCACTGCCGGGGTGCGGGTGGGTGCGGGACGGGAGGAAGCGTGGCTCCCGCCCTGCGCCCGGCCTTCCTGGCCCCGGGCCCGGCGGCTCGGCTCACAATAGCGCGGCCGCCCTCCTGGAGCCGGCGGGCCGCTCATCCTGTGCGGCCCCTTCCTCTGCCATTGTCCTGGGCCGGGTATCCTGTTATGTCCCCTCTGTCCCCAGGCCCCGCCTGGCCGAGAGCCGGTGCGTGCCCGGCCTGCTGGGATGCGGAGCTCTGGTTACCGATGGGGAAACTGAGGCCCAGAGAGGCCGCCTCACCCCCAAGGACAGAGCCGACTGTGACCCCGCTGTGCCTCTGAGCAGGTCACCTTACTCAGTTTCCCACTGTCAAGTGGAAAGCCCTCCCCAAGGACTCCTGGGAGGCTGAGCGAGGAGACCCCCAGTTCCACCTTCCCCAGAGCCAGCCAGGAAACAGACTAGTGGCCCACACCTCCATCCCTGCATAGGTGGAGGCCAAGCCCAAGGCCTACGTGGGCTAAAGGCTAGACCTTGTCTTAAAAGGGAGAGGGGAACTGGGGGGCGGTGACAATCACCTTTAATCCCAGCACGCACTCAGGAGGCCCAGGAGGGAGGACCACTGTGAGGTGGAGGCCAGCCTGAGCCAGGTCAGCCTGGGCTAGAGGGAGACCCTCACTCAGGAGGAAAAGAAAGAAAGGGGGGCGGGGAGAACTCTGGTTCTTAAGCATGAGGGCTCTCTACCAAGTTTTAGTCATTAGAACATGAAAAGCTGGGTGTGGCCAGGCCCAGCTGTGGGGCTCTCTGAGAAAAGCCAGGACTCACATGGCCGCTGGTGTGGGAAGTCCCCATCTCAGGGCACCCAGTTCTCTGGCCTCCACATGTAGGTAGGTATGTGGGTGCCTGCATCTACGCTTACGTGAGCCGACGCCACACAGCTCACCCTAGCAGAGAAGGGGTGGAGGTGGCTCAGTGGGCAAAGGGCTTGCCAGATAAAGCCCGAGGACCTGAGTTCAATCCTGAGTGCCCACTTAAACTCCTGTAACCCCAGAACTGGAGAGGTAGAAGCGGGAGGACCCGAGGACTCTCCGGTCCTGGTTCAGTGAGAGACTGTTCCAAAAAAGAAGGTGGAGAATGACTGGGGAAGCCATCTGATGTCGACCTTGGCCTCCAAACACACATACATACATGCATTGACACCACGCATATACACGTGTAAAAAGTTAAAAAACAGGAAAAAGGGGGTTGGAGAGATAGCTCAGCAGTCAAAGGCACTAGCTTGCAAATGGGGTTCGATTCCCCAGTACTCACAGAAAGCCAGAAGCACAGTGATCTGGAGTTTGCCAAGAGGCCCTAGCATGCCCGTCCTCTCTCCCCACCCAATAAACAAAAAATAAAATGAAGGAATGAATAAACGAAAGGACAGAGGTCCTACCCTGGGGGCTAACAGCCAAGCAGAACAGGTAGATAATAGATAAGTTACTGCTGGGAAATGTTAAGTACGGTGAAGACTCCAGAAAGGCTGGAAAGGCTGAGGTTGGTGGACTGAAAATGCTACACCCTCGTCCTGCAGGGTGGGGATTGGGGGCCCAGACCAAGTGGTTGGAGCAAAATCCTGAACAGGGAGGGAATTTGAAGGTTACTGGAGGTGAGAGCATTTCAGGCAAGCATCTGTGCAAAGGCCCTGAGGTCGGAGGGAGGGGCTGCAAGAAGAGCTCTTGACTCAGCTCCGGGCTCAGGGCTGAAAAAGAAAAACATAGCAACTTGGTACACCGAAGCACTAGATACACACTTTGGGGCTGTCATCATCATATGAATACAAATAAATAGTATGTTTGCTCTAATAATCCCACAGGAAGTTAGGAGAGGAGAAAATGAACTGGAGAGAGCAGGCAGAACGGGCAGGGCCCTAAGGGCCTGGGGAAGGGCTTGAGGTTTTGTTCCCAGTGAAGTCAGAGCCCTGGAGGGTTCTTGAGTGAAGGGGGGGTGCTTGACTCAGGTGTGCAGAGGACTGGAGTCGGGAAACAAAGAGGCCAGACCTGGGTCAAGGACATGCTCAGCTGCATAAAAGAGTTCAGGAGAAGCCGAGTTTAAAGGCAGGGCCACTGGGTGTGCTGACAGGAAGGGCAGAAGGGACGTCCCCCTTTCTGCCTCTGGGAGTCCCACACCTTTCCTTGTCATTCTGTCCCTGTCCATCCTGTTCCTCAGGGTCAGATTTTTTTTTTTTTGGTTTTTCGAGGTAGGGTCTCGCTCTGGCCCAGGCTGACCTGGAATTCACTCTGTAGTCTCAGGGTGGCCTGGAACTCACAGCGATCCTCCTACCTCTGCCTCCCGAGTGCTGGGATTAAAGGCGTGCGCCACCATGCCCGGCTTAGATTTTTTCTTTCTTGGTCCTAGCTGGCCTGGAATTTACTATGTAGATCAGGCTGGCCTCAAGCTCTTGGTCATCGATCCTCCTACCTCTGCCTCCTGAATGCTGAAATGACAGGTGTACGTCACCATGCTCTGGTGGGTTTTGTTTTGTTTTATTTTGGGCTGGTTTTGGGGTCTTGACTTTGAGCTAGAATCTCCCGAAACCTGAGCTACCTGAGTAATGACATGATGGTCAGACTTTTTAGGGTTTTTTTGTTTGTTTTGTTGTTACCCATTTTGGTTGTTGGGGGTTCCTTGAAGCAAAGTCTCGCTCTAGCCCATGCTGATCTGGAACTCACTCTATAGCCCCAGGCAGGCCTTGAACTCATGGTGATTCCCCCACCTCAGCCTCCCAGTGCAAAGATCATAGTCACCATGCCCCCTCGATGGTTGGATCCCCATTCAACAGACAGGACAACCAAGTCAAAGGGAGGTTCTATCGGTCCCTCTGTAAGGAGGACAAAAACCACCAACCACTCAGGACCTGAACTGGACCTTGCTCTGCCGTCCCCTCCTGTCCTAGTGCCTCTCAGGTCCCCTAGCTGGAGCCGGGTGTGGTACGCTGCTGGGTGGAGCTTCACCCGTATTCCAGCAATGTTTTCCCACTCAGCCCTGTGCAGCTACGTCCCTGCCCTTTGGACTGCTATGCACAACCTTTTCCTCTTATATTTTAGCCCAGGCTGGCCTTGACCTCATAGCAATCCTCCTGCTCTAGCCTCCCAAGTGCTGGGGTTATAGGTGTGAGCCCCCCCCCCCCACAGCTACATTTGTTGCTCTTGTACCTGAATCTGTTCTTCAGGAGCTGGGGTGACTCCGTGGGTAGAGAGCTTACCTAGCACACACGAAGTGTCGGGTTTCATCCCCAGCACCATGTTGACTGGATTTGGTGGTGCACACCTGTAATCCCAGCTGGGAGGTGGATCAGAAGTTTAAGGTCATCCTCAGCTACATAAGAGTTCAAAGTCAGCCTGGGTGACATGAGACCCTGTCTCAGAGAATAAAGAAACAGGGCTGGAGAGATGGCTCTGCAGTTAAAAGCTGTGCAAGCCCAAGGGCCTGAGGGGGCCTGAACACGCTGAGTTTGGATCCCCAGGTCCCACTGCAGTCCTGCGGGGGTGGGGAGAGAAAACAAGCAAACACCAAAACCCAGCTCCAGAACGAGCAATGGAAGGGGCACCTGACTTCTCAAGGCTCTGAGCACAATACATCACACCTCCTGAGCACAAACTAAAGGGGAAAAAGAAGAATAAACAAACAAAACAGAGATTTGAAGGGGTGTGTGGTGGGACAGGGGGAGTAATGGCTCAGTGGCAGTGTGGCTGAGTGGTAGTGGTAACACTGCCTCCCCATCACAGAAAAGCCTTCTGGAAGAGTGCTCGCCTAGCATGCTCACTTCCAGCAGGCTTGTTGTCTGCCCCAAATAGCAGGTTAACTTAAAACTAAATATCAGGGGGCTGGAGAGATGGCTCAGCGGTTAAGGCATTTGCCTGCAATGCCTAAGGACCTAGGTTCAATTCCCCAGTACCCATACAAAGCCAGATGCACAAAGTGACACATGCATCTGGAGTTCCTTTACAAGGGGTAGAAGCCCTGGCACACCCATTTCTCTCTCTCTCTCTCTCTCTCTCTCTCTCTCTCTCTCTCTCTCTCCCCCCTCTCTCTCAAATAAGTAAATAAGGAAAATATTTTAAGAAATAGCAGTGAAAGTTTGAAATAAATAAGGCTGGAGAAATGGCTCAGCAGTTAAAGGTGCTCTTTCAGAGGCTGACAGCCTGGGTTCAATTCCCCCGTGCCCCCATGGGGCCAGATGCACAAAGTGCATTTGGAGTTCCTTTGCAGCTGCATGAGCCCTGGTATGCCCATCCCTCCCTGCTTGCAAATAAATATTTAAAACGAACAAATTAAAAAAGCTTTTAAAATATAAATATCAAGAAAGCACCCCCTCTAGTAGTCCTTAGAGTTCTGAGTCTCACCCTGAAGCCCAGATTACCCTCAAAGTCCCGGTGAGCCTGGAGCTGGGCCCCAAGCTTTGAGATACAGGAGTGAGTCGCCCATCAGGGTTTGGAGGAGTCAGTAAGTCCGAACGTGCCACACACTTAACATGCAGCCTGGCGCAACCACTTCCACTAGAAAATAGACAGAAACTACTAGTGTGTTGAGAATCTATTAGATGGCTGGAAAGACAAGATGGTCACATGACTGAAGCAGGAAACTGCAGTCACAAGACTGTGCAGGATCATCACAGGGCTCCCAAAAGCCAGGAATGGGTGGTGGGTGGGGATGTCCAGCAAAACTTCTCTTTTCCTTTATTTTTTTTTTCCCTTTCACTTCACATGGTTTGACATGGGCCCTTGGGAATTGAACCTGGGCAGCAGGCTTTGCAAGCAAGCACCTTTAGCCACTGAGCCTTTTCCCCAGCCCTTTCTTTTTTCTTTCAGACAGGGTGTCGTGCAGCCCAGGGTGGCTTCCAACTCCAAATGTAACTGAGGATCACCTTGAACTTCTTATCATCCTGCCTCGGGGCTTTGCTAGCCGCTGGGCTATACCATTAGTCATGCCTCATTATTTACTTTTTAAAAATATATGATCTATTTATGAGAGAATGGGCCTGCCAGAGCCTCCTGCCATTGCAAACAAACTCCAGAGGCAAGTGCCTCCCACCTCTAGCCCGCAGGTAGGTAGGGTCTCACTCTAGCCCAGGCTGGCCTTGGACACAGTAATCCTCCCTCCTCTGCCTCCGGAGTGCTGTGATAAAAGGTGTGCACCACCACACAGCACACATGTGCTATTTTTTGTGCATCTGGTTTTACTTGGGAAATGGAGAATAGAGCCGTTGAGTTTTATGAGCAAATGCCTTTAAACACTGAGCCAATCTACCCAGCCCCTGTTTTAGTTTTTTGGAAGCAGGTTCTCACTGCAGCCCAGGCTGACCTGGAACTCACTCTGTAGCCCAGGTTGGCTTTGAATTCACTCCTACCCTCAGCCTCTGGAGTGCTGAGATTAAAGAAGTGAACTACCATGTTTGGCTTTCAACTTTTCTATTGACTTTTTTGCTCGTTTGTTTTGGTTTTCGAGGTAGGCTTTCGCTCTACCCCAGGCTGACCTGGAACCTGGAATTCACTATGTAGTCTCAGGCTGATCTCGAACTCACAGCGATCCTCCTACCTCTGCCTCCTGAGTTTTATTAGAGTTGCCCGCTTGGGCATGGGTGGGGGTTAATTACCAGAACACATACAGTTTACCAGTGAGTCCACACATCATTGAGGAAAAGGTGTCCCCGTCCCCTTCCATCAAAAATAATTTTTTGCAAGGCTGGAGGTGTAACCCAAGTTCATTCAGCCCGCGTCTGGGCCTCTGAGCCCCGTCCCAGCCCCCCAACTTTCCTGGATCCCTCCCTGCCCGCCCGCCCTCCCCCAGGGACCCTCCACTGGCTCGCGCGCGCGGGCGCAGACCGCGTGCCTCGGTTTCCCCGGGGAGGCCGCGGGCGCAGCGTCCCGCGCGCAGGCAGCTCGGCGCTTTCCCGCCGGCGTCCGGGCGTCCAGTTCCGGGGAGGGCCCGCGCCCTGCGCCCGCCCGCCGCCTCTTAAGGCCCTGCCCGCCGGCCGCCGCGCAGCTCGCCGGGTCCCCGCCGCGCCGCCGCCATGGGAGGCGCCCAGCGCCCGCTGCGCCTCGGTGGGTGAGCCCGGGGCCGCGCGGGGGGCGCGGGGAGGACCGGGCGCGCCGAGACCCGGCGGGAAGCGGGTCTCTGGGGAGAGGTTGTGCGCCAGAGGGACATCGAGGCACGCGGGGCGCAGCCACTTAGCCAGACCCCGAGGCAGAACGCGAGAAGAAGGGGAAAGAAGGACCCTTGGCAGCGAGGAGGCAGCCGGTGCCCCCCACCCGAGACAGCTCCCCTCCAGGGAGAGCGCGTGGGCGCTGGGAGCCGCCGGAAGGACCCCTCCGATGCGGGGACCCTCCCGGGCCACTGCTGCCTCGGTGGCAAGGGCACCCGCAGACCCCCTTCTTGCCCCGTGTCTGGCCCGTTCCTGGGGTTGGGGGCTGCCTGAAGGGACCTTGCCGGGCCTTGGAGGTGCACTTGACTTTGTGGCGACTTTCCGCCCCACCCTGGGTGGCTCTAACTAACGGTTATCAGGCAGCTGGTTGCCTAAGCAACCTGAAAACAAAGGGAGTGAAGAAGTGGAACTTGGGGAGCCTTTTGGGGTTGCCCCAGCCACCGGGACTTGCCTGTGTGGCAGTGTTGGGCAGCAGGTGGCCGATTACCCACCCATGATGTCAGTTGGAAGGATGGGGTTCCCAGTTGCTGGGGACAGCTGCAAGGCTCCTGCCTGCTGTCTCGCTTCCTCCCCATCCGATGGTGTGTGTGGAGGTCAGAGGACCTCCCTTTCACCCTGTTGGGGTTTCTGGATCACTGCTGTCAGCATGCTGGGGTTACGGAAGCCGCCCTGGCTGCTGGCTTTCTGTGGGTTCTGCGATCTGAACTCCAGTCAGGCTTGAAGGGCGCTTTATCCACTGAGCAGATCATCCCTGGCCCTCTTGGGGTTATTTTAAGGGGCCAGAGAGTTTGGACAGGAACTTTGTGGTTCACAGTTAAACACTTGGGTGTGGTGGTACGTGGCTGTAATCCCAGCACCCTGGAGGTGGAGGTTGGAGGTTAGGGAGTTCAGGGTCATCCTTAGCCACAAGGGTAGCGTGGGCTAAATGAGGTCTTGCCTCAAAAGAACAACAACAAAAAAAATGAAGCTAACCCTATTGTTTTTTTTTTAAACTGTGATTATTATTAACTTCTGGGTAAGATGCTGGTGGGTGTGGGGACAGCCTGGAAGGTCCTTAACAGAAGGCACAAAGGCTGGCCCTCTCCCACCACAGGGCTTTTGCTCCTGGGCAGGGAATGCAGACCAGATGTGTCTGGGAGCAGAAGGCCAGCAGCTCAGCTCCTGCTCCCGTTTGGTCAACTTCCAAGTCAGATGGAGACCGCCTGGCAGGCAGGCAGGCCACTTCAGGATGGGGGAGGGCAGGGAGAAGCCCAGCCAGGCCCAGCCTAATGCAGGCCAAGGGGACATTGTCCATGGGCCTGGACACTTCCTCTGCTCTAGTTTGCCTTCCCCAATCCCTCTGTTCTCTGATCTTGTTCTGGGCCCCAGGCCTCAGTTTCACTGCGTGTGTAAAGTGGACATCACCCAGCCCCTGCCTCTGAGGGTGGTTTTGAGTCTTTTCTGGTTTTCGTTTTTGAATATATATATATTTCAAAAACGAATATATATATATATTTTGAATATATATATATATATATATATATATATATTTTACATATGTGTGCCGTGTGCACATGTGTCCTCTGCCTCTCCAGCGCTGAGAGCATCCCGGGGTCTGAACTCAAGTCCTCAGGTTTGTGCAGCAAGTACTTTACTGACTGATCTGTCTCTATTTTGGATTAAAATTTTTATTTATTTTTGCTGGGTGTGGTGGCACACGCCTTTAATCGCAGCACTCAGGAGGCAGAGGTAGGAGGATTGCCATGAGTTCAAGACCACCCTGAGACGACATAGTGAGTTCCAGGTCAGCCTGGATTAGAGTGAGACCCTACCTCAAAAAACATTAAAAAAAAGAAAAGAAAAAAGAAAAACCAAATAAAAATTTTTAATTTATTTTTAAAGTTTAGAGAGACTTTATTAGATGACAAGAAGACTAGAGGAAAGCGGATCAAGAGAGAGCTCTTGCCCATGAGAAGGCAGGAGGGGGTAGCCCCCCAATTATTATTTATGTGCATATGCACGTGTATGTGGGGGGGGGCTGAGTGTGCCATGTGAGGTTGGAGAACAACGTCAGGGTGCTGGTTCTCCCCTTCCAGCTTGTTGGGGCGCGGGCAGTCTGTGGTTTTGCTGCTATGAAGCCAGACTGGCTTGTGAACATCAGGATTCTCCTGCCTCCACCTCCCACTGCTCCCGTAGGCACCCTCGTGGCGCCTTATGTGGGGGCTGGGGTTCTGTGCCCAGTTGGCAGGCTTGTAGAGCTAGCAGTTTGGGCCTCAGGATCTCATCTATCCCAGGCTATCTCAAACTCCATGCATAGCCCAAGGTGATCTCAGACTCTCGGCAATCCTCCTGTCTCAGCTTCCTGGGTGCTAAGATGTGGTTTGGATCAGATGCCTCCCTTAAACTATTCTGAAAGCTTAGTCCCTAGCTGCTGGCAGCTTGGGAGGGTGGAGCCTTGCTGGAGGAGGAGTATTATTGGGGGTGGGTCTTGAGGTGTCCTAGCCCCCAGCTTCCCAGTTAGTTCAGCTCACTCTCCTGCTGCTGTTTCTCACCTGCTGTGGCAGACCGGATGTCCAGCCTCTGCTCATGCCATGCTGTCCCTTGCCATCATGGAGCTTCCCCTCCAAGACAAAAACTTGCCTCCCACCAGCTGCTTTTGGTCAGGTGCTTTGTCCCAGCAAGGAGGTAACCACCTGTGTGTATATTTAGAATTTGGGGAGCTTGGACAATCATCCCAGAACCCATCCTGCAGGGAAGGTCATTATGTGGTCTCTCCTGCAGAGAGGAACTGGCTCTGGGCCAAGGGGGAACTAGCCAAGCCCTGTGGCCTCAGAGGAGGAAGACAGGAATTTTGATCTGAGGGAGGCAGCTGCCGGGCTGGGGAGCTCCAGCCTCAGTTTACCCAGGCCAGAAGGATTTGTGTTAGGGAAGGATATCTCTGTCCTCCTCTAGCTTGAGGGGTACTGAATAGTTAGAGACCCTCCTGTGGGCACCATCCCTGGTCCACCGAGCCATGTCCATAACGGAGGATCCCAGAATCCCCCTGGGAGTCCCATGGGTTGCCTCGGGATAACTGAGTGGTGAATCATTCATCTCTTCCCAGGAAGTGACTCACTCGTGTCTTTTCATCCCTCCTTCCCAGCCTCTCTCCAAGACTCCTGGATTATTGGGGTTCTTGCCATTTCTTCACTAGTCCTCAGATTGGAAGAGACCCCACACCCCCTAGCTGTTGCTTCTGAAGTGCCCTCTTCTCATTTCTCAAAATCCCTCCCACCTGGGCTCCCCTTCAGGGATGGCCGCCCTCTCCAGCCCTTTGCTTTTTAAAAAATATATTTATTTGGGCTGGAGAGATGGCTCAGCGGTTAAGACACTTGCCTCCAGTGCCTAAGGCCCCGGGTTCAATTCCCCAGGACCCACATAAGCCAGACCCACAAGGTGGTGGCCCTGGTGCATTCTCAATCTTTCTCTCTTTCTCAATCTCTCTCTCTTTCTCAATCTCTCTCTGCTTGAAAATGAATAAATAAAATATTTAAAAAATATATATATTTATTTGAGAGAGGGAGAGAAAATGGGCGTGTCTGTACCTCTAGCCGCTGCAAATGGAACTCCAGATGCACGCACCACATTGTGCATCGCTTTATGTGTGGGTACTGGGGAATCGATCCTGGGTCATTAGGTTTTGCAGGCAAGCGCCTTAACCACTGAGAAATCTCTCCAGCTCCTTTGCTTGCCTTTTACTTTTTCTTTTGAACAAGGCTCCCAGGGCCCTATGCTTAACTTTCTATCCTCCTGCCTCAGCCCCTCAAGTGGCTGGTATTACAGGAGAGCACCACCATGGTTTTGTCTCTCTCTCCCTTCCTCCTCCTTCTCTCGCGGCTCTATTTTCTCTTACCCCTGCCTCCTTGCCTGTCTCTCTCTAGTGACTTGAGAATTCCAGTCCTGCCCTGGGTGGAACACCCTTAGAACAGCAGGACAGGAGTGGCGGTTCAGCTGGCCCAACCCTCAACCACAACCACTTCCTGTATGGGGGAGCTCGGGTGAAATGTTACCACTGGGTCCCCAGAAGGGGATGTGAGGTGGGGTTGGGGGTGAGTGTTCTGTGTGTCACCTGTGCAAAGGTGGGGGTGTGTGATGGAGTGTTGGGAGCAACACGAGTCCTGGCCCTCCAATGATGGTGGAATCCCAATCCTGGAAGCTGCCGAAGCAGGAGGATTTCAAGTTCAAGGCAATTGTGGGCACTTTAGTGAGATCCTATCTCAAAACATGGTAAAAAAAAAAAAAAAGTGGGTGAGGGCAGGGAAGGGAGGAAAGAGGGCCAGAGATGTAGCTCAGTGGTAGCTTGTCTAGTAAGGTGAGGCCTTGGGCTCTGTCTCTGGTATCACAGAACAGAGCAGGACAGAACAACATGACAGCTCCCCTGTGTGGTGGTATACAACTATAATCCCAATACTGGGGGGTGGAGGCAGGAGGATCCGGAGTTCAAGGTCATCCTTAGCTACATGGTGAGTTCAAGGCTAGCCTGGTCTACATGAAACTCTGTCTCAAAAATCACAAACAAAAAAAATAGGATGGAGCTGGAGAGATGACTCAGTGGTTAAAAGCACTTGCTTGTAAAGCCTGATGGCCTGTGTTTGATTCCCCAGTCCCCACATAAAGCCAGATGCACAAAGTGGCGCATACATCTGGAGTTCATTTGCAGTGGCAGGAACATAGAAGACATTGTTACTCGCTTAAACAGTAAGGGTCGGGTTCCTACATTGCTCTCAGAAGGTGTGCCATCACCATCACTATCTTGCAGAAGGAGAAACTGAGTCAGAGAATAGTGACACTACAGTTCAGAATCTGAAATGGGATATAGAGGTTTAATTCCTGAGCTCTTTTTCTCTTTCCTAATATTTATGTATTTATTTATTTTGGGAGAGGGTTGAGATTGGGTCTCACTCTAGTCCAGGCTGACCTGGAATTCACTATGTGGTCTCAGGCTGGCCTCAAACTCATGGCGATCCTCCTGCCTCTGCCTCCCCAGTACTGGGATTAAAGGCACATGCCACCACACCCAGCTATGTTTTTTTTTTTTAATTTTGAGGTAGGGTCTCACTCTAGCCAGGCTGACTTGGAATTCACAATGTAGTCTCAGGGTGGCCTTGAATGCACAGCGACCCTCCTACCTCTGCCTGCTGAGTGCTGGGATCAGATTAAAGGTGTGTGCTACAATACCTGGCTTCTTTCTTGAATATATATATATAATATTTATTATTTAGCCAGGCATGGCTAAAAAACAAAAAAATTATTCATGCAAGCAGAGGGGCTGGGGCTTGGAGAGAGAAGAGCAAATGAACTTTAGACATAGGTGCCTCTGTGCACATCTGGCCTGACTTGGGCACTAGGGAATCGAACCTGGAGGGTCAGGCTTTGCAAGCAAGTGCCTGGAACTGCTGAGCCATCTCCCCTGCCTGCCTTGAACTCTTGATCCTCCTGTGTCAGCCTCCAGGTGCTGGGACTACAGGTAGGTACCACCATGCCTAGATTTTATGTTGGGTTATTTGGTTGGTTGGTTGGTTGGTTTCTTTTAGGCAGACGGGGTCACAGGCTGGTCTTTAAACTCAACATGTCGCCGAGGATGACCTTGAGTTCTGATCTTCCTGCCTCCTTGGCCCAGGTACTGGGATTCCAAGTGTGACCACCACACCCAACTTTGTGGGGTTTTTTGAGACAGTGTCTCCATATGTAACCAGGTTGACCTTCAACTTCTGGTCCTCCTGCCTCAGTGTCCTGAGTGATTTGATCACAGACCTGACTACTGGGTCTCCCTCTAAGGATTGGCTAGTCTCCATCTGGGAGAGCTCAGCACCTGCTGCCCCCAAGTGCATCCCACTTCAGCCTCCTGCTCTGCTCTCTGACCCTCCCTCCCTCTGTTAGCAGTGCTGTGTGCCTTGCTGAGCCTGGCCGGAGCTGGAAGCCACACCGGGGGTGAGTCTGCTGGGAGCCTGGGGCCCAGAGCCCACCTGTCAGCCCAGGTGGGAGGCAGATTCCTGCAAGGGATCTTGGGTCCCACCCATCTTCCCTGGCTCCCAGCCTGCCTCCTCACTTCCTCACCGTGGTCTCTGTCCCCACAGGCTGTGCCACGTGGTGCCCGGCCAACTCAGAATGTGTCAGTGCTACGGCCTGTCGCTGCAAGCCAGGGTTCACCTCGTCTGAGGAGTTCATCACCAGC
>PVHP010040499.1:0-15839 GCA_004024765.1 Zapus hudsonius | reverse complement strand
TGAACATTTTCTTAAATGAGAATTGGCCATTTGTAATTCTTCCTCAGAGAATTCCCTGTTGAGCTGACAGGCCCATTTTGTGAGAGGGCTCTTTGAAATTTTATTACTTAATTTATTGAGTTCTTTATAAGTTCTAGATATCAGACCTCTATCTGTATTGTTGCTGGCAAAGATTATCTCCCAATGGTGGTCTATTGGCTTTGAGTATGGTAAGTTTGTCTATAGAGAAGCTTTTTACCTTGATGAGATCCCATTGGTTAAGTGATTGCTGTTCTTCTTGTTTACCAGAGGTTTGTTCAGGAAGTTTTTCCCTAATCCTATTTCATAGAGAGTTCCCCCTATTTTTTCTTCCATGATTTTCAGTTTCTGGTCTTATGTTGAGGTTTTTGATCCATTTGGAGGTGATTTTGGTTCATGGCGACAGGACTAGGTCTATTTTCACTTTTTTACAACTATTTATCCAATTTGTCCAGCACCATTTGTTGAAGATTCTATCTTTACTCCAGTTGACATTATTGGCATCTTTATCTAATATTAAGTAGCTACAGTTGCTTGAGCTTAGGGCAGGGTCTTCAATTCTGTTCCTTTGGTCGATCTCTCTGTTTTATGCCATTACCATGCTGTTTTGTTACAAAGACTTTGTAATATAACTTTAGATTGGGTATGGTGATACCTCCCGATGAGGATATCTGAGGCTTTTTGCCTTTGGATATCTGAGGTTTTTTGCCTTTCCAAATAAATTTGGAAACTATTTTTTCTATGTCCACAAAGAATGATGCTGGTATTTTTATTGGCATGACATTGAATCTGTATATTGCTTTTGGGAATATTGCCATTGTCACGATATTAATTCTACCTATCCAGGAGCATGGAAGATCTTTCCATCTTTTTGTGTCATCTTCAATTTCCTTCTTCACTGTTTTTATGTTTCCATTATACAAATCTTTCACATCCTTGGTTCATGTTACTCCAAGGTTTCTGATTTTTTTGTGTGACTATTGAAAATGGGACTTTTTCACTGATTGCTTTTTCTGTGTGCACATCATTTGCACACAGGATCATTTGCACACAGGAAGGCTACTGATTTTTGTGTGTTAATTTTGTATTCTGCCACTTTACTAAAGGATTTAATCATCTTCAGTTGTTTAGTGATACTGTTCTTTGGGTCTGTTACATATAAGATCATGTCATCAGCAAAAAGGGATAGTTTCACTTTTTCCTTTCCAATTTGTATCCCTTTTATGTCTTTTTCCTGTCTTATTGCATTTGCTAGAACTTTAAGGACTATGTTGAAGAGCAGTTGTGAACATCAACACCCTTGTCATGTTCCAGAATTTAGTGGGAACTCCTTGAGTCTTCCTCCATTGAGTATGATTTGGGCTTTAGGGGATTTGTATATGACCTTTATTATGTTTAGGTATAGGCCTTCTATTCCAAGTCTCTGAAGTGTTTTGATTATGAAGTGGTGTTGAATTTTATTGAAGGCTTTTTCTGCATCTCTTGAAATAACCATGTGGTTTTTTTGGCTGAGTTTATTAATGTGGTGAATTATGTTGGTTGACCACAGGAGTGCAAGGTGCTGAGCCGGCTAGGGCTCAGGTCAGGACACAGATGGGAGGAGACAATGGACAGGAGCTTTGGTTGGGGTAGCGGCGAGCATTTGGGGAACTTCGTCTAGGCTGATGCAGGAGCTGGGAAGGGGGTGTGCTTTGGGATGGGCCAGCTGGTGTCTGGGGCCTAAATCCCAGCTGGAAATCTCTAACCTTTATGGAGAGTGTCCTGCTGAGGCTGCTACTCATCAGCCATGTTGCTCTGCCCCCTCAATACTAAAAATTTTATCACAAGGAAATATTTTAAAAATCTAGTACAATAACTCATTAAGATAAAGTCCAAGGAACTGTTTTTATTTGAAGGACACTACAAGACATAATGATTAAACTCCAACCAGTAATCTTGGATTGGAATCTCTTTATACACAACACTGATAATCAGCAGGTTGGGGACAGGAAGGAGGG
This sequence comes from Zapus hudsonius, assembly GCA_004024765.1. Classification (NCBI taxonomy): domain Eukaryota; kingdom Metazoa; phylum Chordata; class Mammalia; order Rodentia; family Dipodidae; genus Zapus; species Zapus hudsonius. Next base: position 13,824 of record PVHP010040499.1, on the reverse strand, counting down.
AAATGGGAGTACCCTCACAAGACTGACTCATACGATGTACTAATTATTAACAATAAATAAGTTTCATGAAAAAGAAGGTATTTCCAAGGGGTTCTGGAATTGGATATCTGTGTTAACTTCCTAATATCCAAGGGGTTCTGGAATTGGATATCTGTGGAAGCTTCCTAATTTTGGAGCTAGTGTTTTAGTTACATTGAAAAAGATCCATAATCAAGGGACTTGTATGATGTAGTGATGAGTGAAATGATGAAGTAACACAGCCATAAATCACTTTCAATTTGTTTAGACCAAAAACTAATTACTACAATATTATTGAAACTTTTCTGTAAGTTTGAAATCATTTCAATATTTTTAAATGGGAATTAAAATATATGAAATGACTTTTGGTAGTCATATAATGGGCATTATTCCTCCTTAGCTAGAACATTTTCCAAGGTCTTCAGGCACAGAGTGGAGGTAGTAGACAGACAATTATACTGTCCTTCTAGGCTGTCCATGTGAATAAGTTAATATATATGCATAAGATGCTTTAATAATTTGTTTTATTTGGTAAAATAAATATAATAAATATTATTAAACTATACTTTTGAGATACTGAGTCATGAATTGAATATAGATATCCTTTAACAAACAGAGAAGAAATGAAATAAAAAGACAATGTTAGGATTGGGTAATGTGAATGGAAGGAAGGCATTCATCACATCTTCAGGAATCTTACTTTTTGTTGGGAACGTTGTATTTATTTCTGTAGGCACAGAAAATAAACAAGCTGACTGAAAACTACGGGAGCTAAATTTGACTCAAAAAGATATAACCTAACAACCAGCATTGTGAAAGGAAGATATTTGTGAGATAATGAAATTCCCACAGTGAGATGGAGATCTGCTCACACTTGAGTCAGCTTGACAACCTGTTGAGGTTGTGGCTGAGCAGACAGATAGGACAGGGACCAAAGATAGTCTGACTTAAAATTTTCTCAAACTGAGCATTGTATGGTTCTCTAAGCAAGGGATCATAGAATCAGAATAATCAGCTATTCTCTAGGGGATAGAATATTAAATATATATTTTTTTTCTTGCTTGAGCATTTCAAAGGTATGTAACTTCTAAGATATATGCAAAAAGCTCACAATGTCTATATCTTCTTCTAGAGACTCAATAACAGTTTCCTGTCTATGGACTTCCTTGAAGGACAAAGAAAACATATCCTGCAGTCCTGAGATTTTAGAGGGCACTGACTGATCTTCACTTCATAATTGAAGGATGGGCCTATTAGGAGGACACAACAGGCCTGAAGGAATTGTGTGATCATTTGCTCAAATGCTAATTTTGATGTGTGATATTTCATATCTGTAACATCATATGGCCAGGGCTATCATGATGAACAAGTGGGTGCATCCATCTCCAGGAGGACTATTCCTCAGTGAATCAATGCCAGGAGGGTCATTTTCTGGGGGTGAATGATGAGGTATCCATTTTTTTTTTCTTAGAGCCAGTCTGAAATGCCATAAGGCTCTGTTTACAAAAGCAGCCATCTTCAGAAGTGTAGTAATTTCAATGGATGTCCTCTAATAGATTCAGAATTTTTTAAAGTTTGCATCTTGAAAGAGGTGTCACTGTGGTCAGATCCTAGGGGTCCAGGCCTAAGGTGTTTCTGAGGGTGGATCTGCAATTCCAGCTATACATATGCAGACAGCATTCTGTGTGCTGCCTGGAGTTCCTGCTATTTGGCTGATTGTGTTTGGTTTTAGAGTTGCTGATCATAGTTTTTTTTCTTTCTCTGTTTGGATCTGTATGCTTCAAGTAAATCCCCTCTTCCTCCCATAAACTGTGCCTGGTTTGGAGGCTCATTCCAGCAGCATGAGCTGACTACCACAGGAAGGTAAGCCATCTTTCTGTGAACTAATTCCACATCTAAATAAAACCTGGGACAAATCATTTCCCTTCTTTGGCCTTAGTTTCTTTCCTTAAATGTGAAAAAGTTGGAATAGATAATAGGCTAATGTCCTCAGGAGTCATCTTCACAGGTAATTTTATAAGAGAAAAAGAGTTTAAATTCTCTATTCTGAGACACATGATTCTAATCTTGTTTGAGTCACTTGTGTGACTTTAAACAAGGTCCGTGGACTCTCTGACCATTATTTCTCTCAATTAAAATCAAGATAATGATATTTTTATGAGGGATTGTTTGGTATGCTAGCTGGCACATAGCCCCTGGTAAACATTTGCTGCCTGGCTGAACTTTATATATGTAATTTAATATATATCAATATGTATATAATTAAATCATCCAATATTTATATATTTATGTGCATCTACCCTTCCTACACAATAAATCCAAATATAATGGAAAATGTGGTAGAGTAATAAAGATATGGCAGAGGATTAGGGAAATGAGAATGGTAGAAAAAAAATGAAAGAAAAATAAGAATTATCTGCCCCAGGTACAGAGTCACCTCACCAATGACCATGAGGTAGGCTTGGCTTAATGAACTGAAAGTTAAATTCCATCCTAAATTCTTACATTCTAGCCCTACCCATCCAGTGTGATCATATTTTAATAGTAAGAGCTTGGGGACAGAATCAAATATAAAAAAAGTCATGAAAGTGCGTATTTTATTTTGAGAGAGAGAGAGAGAGAGAGAATGAATAAGTATTCCTCAGTGCCTCCAACCACTACAAAGGAAATCCAGATGCAGAGCCATTTTGAGCAAGTCGCTTTATGTGGTAATGCGGAATCAAACCTGGAATGTTATGCTTTGCAGGCAAGCACCTTAACCACTGAGACACCTCTCTAGCCCTCAATAGAATTTTATCATGACAATGAAAGCTCACTAGGTTAGCAAACACAGCAAATGTGAGTCATCTATACATGAGCAAAAGGACTACATAGCCATTCCTATGTTTCATACATGAAGATCAGAGCTTTACTACAAAATGTAGTACAAAGAAATGTCAATATGCATGCTAAACTGGCATCTATTTTGCATGTGTTCTACTTTTTCTTTTAGTGCCTTCCTACCTCTATTCATCGTCCTTCTGTTTCTCCCCTCTCTCTCTTCTTTTCTCTCTCTCTCCTCATCTATCCATCCATAATCCCAACTTACCTCCGACTGGTATGTTGTTGTAACTGCATTGAAGGAATCTTTCTCATTGGAGTTCTCTGAACTCATTTCCATTTAATAGGCACCTTCACTGAACTAAATTAATCAGGCCTGTCCTTGGTCACACATTAAAAGGCATCCATTAAATTCAATAGAAGATGTAATTTGACAATGATACCTAACTACATGTATATGCATTTATACACCTTCTTTCATATTCTTTAGGGAGAGATAATGAACTAAAATGTTGGTGAATATTCTAATTTTCTCAAGCAAGGGAAAAAAAGAGAACTGGATAAGTTGGAAAAACTGACTTTAAAAATGGTACCGTATTTGATGCTTTAAAAAATCAAATAAAAGGCCACAAATTGAATGGAATAGCTTTTGTTAATGCTGAAACTTGCAGAGCCAGTTAGAGCTCATTAAAAGGTGATGGAGAATATGCAGATGAGACCAAGTTTGGTAATTGGCTGGTTCTGAATCCATTAAGGAGGTTACAAGGTTGTTTGGGTGGGTTATGTTTTATAAAGAAATGATTAGAAGTAAATTAATGGGCCAATGGGTTATAAGGCTGGGATTGGTTGGTAATGTAACGTCTAGGGTGCCATTAGGTTGAGGATAAGGTTATGTGGGTAGGATAAGGCTTGGGGAATAGTTCAGTTGTGATCATAACAGATGGGTTATGAGGTTACTAAATAAGTGTCTGTGTTCAGTTACAATGAGAAAATGAGCATTTAATTAATAATTTCATGTATTGGACTACTAGTCCTCTGTGCCTTCCTTTGTAAAAACTACTCCTGAGAATTTATGTGCGATCTGGACCAACATCACCTATGGAAGAGTAAATGTATAAAGAAAAGCCATTGATTCCAGGCAGAGATAATTCTACCGCATCATTGCTACCTTTCAAGACATTCAGTACAACTTCACCCGCAAGTCTGCTTTCTCTCCCCTCCAATGCATTATTGCCCCTCGCCAAGGTGGTCATCTTGCACTCATATTGCTAATGAAGTCAAACAATGAACAAAGGTGAAGGATAAAGAAAAAATTCCATAACTTCTCCATGAGGATTCCAGCTTCAGGTCCCAGGTCTCTGATATGAACTCCTGTTTGACTTGCTCCTTACTCTCAACACTGAGCACATTCACACACCTGCATGTCAGCCCTGGGAGGTACAAAATATAGCCTCTCCAGAGAGAAGCAAGAGTGGGAACCATCTGTGATGCCTACAGAAGTAGATCCTTTGACAGACCCAGGTCTAGGTCCTCCAGTAAAAACAGAAAGCAGGAATGCTGGCCATGGGCTCCAGAGCATTTAGATGAAATATCTCCATGACATTCTCAACACAGAATATCTGCAGTATCATTTCTCCTGGGAAATTATAAATCTACCTAATTATTTATCTATACATTAAGGTAGCTTTGTCATCCACCTAATTTCTCCACATTCAACACCATTTCTTTAGGTTAAATCTCAATTATCTCCCACAATAAATCCTGTAATAGGCTGCTTCTCACATAACAACCCAAAATTCCTTCTTAAAACTCTAACTTCTCTCCTTTAACCTTAGAATAAAGTGATAAATTCATAGTCACATTGTATACATCTGCTCTGGCCTAGAGTCCCAGGCTCTGACTGACTACTTTGCACCAGTATTCAGCATAGGATGAATGAACCTTGTTGTGCCTGAAGCCCGTCACAAGCACTACTCCATTCATCTGGACCTTTCTTCCACATATTATTTGATAATAGACTTATTAAAAAGGTCAAAGTCTAACTCATTTAATCAATAGTAACCCAGGATACCATACCTGTAAGTACAAGTCAATCTCCCTAGTTATATTATGGTATGTAAGATTTTGCAGTTTCCATGTGACTGATCAGTATTAGTGTTTTTATGAATAATTGATTATATAGGAAGACCTCTCTCATTATTACAGTGCTCATCAATAAAGTTGGTCTTTTACCCCAGCCCTCCCCTGGAGACTTGTCACTGACAAAGGATTTGTTTTGCTGTCCAGCTGTATGTGAGTTAGGGGCTAGAATCTACTATGCAGACTGTATAATGCTGCTAAGCACTTTACAAGGCATAATGTAGGATCCTGCAAGGCATTATCCAGTCCCAGAGCAACAGTATTAGGAAGCCAGAAATCCTAGCCTAGGCTATAAGTTCATGATGTAGTAAAAATCCTGCATGTCTTCAGTAATCCTATTTCCTCATAAACTCGACTTTCTTTAAAATATATGCATATATATATTTGTGTTTGATAAATGTTGACTGGATAAGCATGTGAGTACATGTACATAATTAAAATATGATCTTTTACTTAATTCATCATTGACTGAATATCAATAATCTATCAGGCTTTGTGTGTGTCAGTGGTAATATAATGATAATAAAGAAAAACTGAGGCCTGAAGAGATTGCTCAGTGGTTAAGGCACTTGTTTGCAAAGTCTAAAGACCTGGGTTTGATTCCTCATTAACCCATAAAGTCAGATGCACAAAGTCGTGCATGCATCTTAAAATCATTTGCAGTGGCTAGGGGTCCTGGAATGCCTATTCACCCCTTTAATCCTCTCTCTCTCTCTCTCTCTCTCTCTCTCTCTCTCTCTTTCTCTCTCTCTCTTTCTCTCTCTCTCTGCAAGTAAATAAAAAAACTTAAAGAAAAAATTCATGATCTCAGCAAACAGGATATCAAAAGGATAAAATGGTAAATAATAAATCAAAATTGAGGGAAACTGTTATGTATCATACTTTAAAAATACTACTTTGAAGAATGTAGAAAAGAAAAGGTGATATGAATCCTTTGTTCACTCAACCAATGTTCACTGAGGGTAAAACATTAGGATTCAGTGACCAAGATAGGCATGGTGATGACCCTAATAGAGCTATCTTGAAGGAAGTTATGTATTAAAATGAATACTATAAATCAATGTTATAATTACTAATGAAATATATGCCATGAAGCAGAAAGATGCTGAGATAAAACATATCAGAAAAAGTCAAAAAGTGAAGTGATTAGATAAAGATTTTCTGAGATGGCATTTTGTAAAAACTTCAAATATTACAAATTAGATTTATGAATAGTATAAAATCAGTTTTCCAAAGAAGTAAATTTCCATGTATAATGACTATAATGCAGAAAACACCTTTTCATGATGGAGGGACAGAAAGTAGATTTAATTCTAAATTTCAAAGGTATTTAAGGTAAATAATGTCAATTGAAGTTGGAGATAAAAAGGAATTATAAAGATTTCCTTAATGGTGGCAAGGTATATGGAATTGTATTCTAGACACAATGTAATTCTGTCTTTCTAATGTTCCTTTTGGCGGTTTGGAGAACAAAAGAAATGAAAAGAATGGATGTAAATGAAACTTCTCATATACTATTGTCATGGTACCTACACCAGACAATGATGGCTGTTTCATGCTGACAAAAGTAGCGGAGAAGTACATGGACTTGAGGCAATTGATTGGAATTTGTGATCAATTAAATGCAAGAGAGACAAAAGTGAACAGTCAAGATTATTGCACACATTTTGCCAAGCGCACATAACTTATGGTTTTATAATATGTAATTTCATGGAAAAGATCAGTTAAGAAGTGATATTCACATGTCGCATTGCTGATGGACCAGGACTGGGGCTGGCCAAGATGCTTGCCATACCCAGCATGGAAAAAGCAATAGGAGTGATGGTTACTTAGTACTCATAACATGTCAGACAGTCTGCATGTGTTCTTGGCTGTTTGACTGTTCAGAACAACTCGGCATGTGAAATATGATCAGTTTGTGGACTTGGCACAAGAGAAAATCATGGTATGCTGGGAGTGTGATTCCTGCAATCTATGTAGATGAAGGCAGAAAGGTCAGTAGTTCAATGTCATTCTCAGTTGTATAGTAAGTTTGAGTCTAGCCTGGACTACATCTGAGTTACATGAGATCCTGTTGAGAGAAAAAAAAAGGATGGATGGAAGGAAGGAAGGAAGGAAGGCAGGAAGGAAGGAAAGAAGGAAAATCCAAAGTAAATAGAATGGAAGTAATCTACTTTAGTCATACACCAAAAATCATGGAATGAAAATGTAAATAAGAGAGATCTATAAGTCAGAGTACAGATCTACACTGGAAATATGAATATCTGATGTTTATGGGATGGTCAAGAGATTTATGTCTGTTCAGAATAAGAGTATTTGTGGAAGGAAGAAAGTCCTTAAGCTTTAGTAATCTCATTAGTTAAATAGTATAAAAATGAGTGATGGAAACAAGTGAGTTACATCTTGTTGCTGTAATATTCTCACATTCAGTAGTCTTGTGACAGTTCAAAAAATTAAAAAAAGTCTTCATATTTTAAGGGCTTTGTATACTAGACTATGCCATTTTTTTGTCCTTTAGATAGATTTGAATGTTTGAGAGCCATCACAGGGAAAAAAAAAAGTGCCAACAGAACTTACACTTAGGGATGACAGATTGGGCAGTAGTGGGTAGAACAGTTAAGAGTGGGTTGTGAATAGAAGTTTTGAAATCATTTAAAAAGCGAGCAAAATACTGAATTTCCTCCCAGGGACAAGCAATAAAAGAGCAGAGTAAACAATACATAATGTTAACAAAGGGGGCATCACAAGGGGCTGATGCATTCACTTTCAGCAGAATAGCCCAATTTCCCTGGGGTTTCTGTCTCAAAATGAAATTTTTCCTTTATGCCTCCAATGCATCCCTTTTCTTTCCTTGAAGATAGGCAATTTAAGAGCTGTTGAGAATTTTTTTGTCAAAAGAAACATTCTCAGGCTTTAAGATTTTCAACAAATTGTTGTTGGATGAAAAATTTCAACCTTGTGTAGATATTTTGTAGTGTATATTTCTCTACACATAGAATTGAAGAATAAAAATATGCACATCTAAAATCTCCAAACATATAAAATATTCTGTGTCTCAGGAGTACAATGATCATTCCTTATTTCTTCTTCTTCTTTTTTTTTGTCCCTGAGTCTTTTAGGTGAAATTGCCCTGAAGAGTATGGAGAGCTTAAAAATACTTAAATTTAAAATACTTAAAATTATTTACATATTTAAGCTTTGAGATTCTAAGAGAGAATTATCCTGAAATTTAAGGAACAGTTTTGTCACTCTACAACTACACTGAATAGTGATTGAACTGCTTATGCATCTAGTGCAATTGACTTCTCCTTTAATATAAATTTCTCATTAGACTACAAGTTTCTCTATGCTGGAAATCAAATCTTATATATTACTGACATCAGAATATGGGACCATTCGCCATATTTTCTGCTATTAAATTTCACATTCCATATACATATATATGATGGACATTATCTGTCTGTAATCTATTATCTATTTGAAACATGATTTGATTTGAACAATATATGCTTGTTTCATTCAATATGAAAGACAGTCTGGGGAGATGGCTCATGAGTTAAAGGCACTTGCACACAAGCCTGCCTGAGTTTGACCTTCCTCATGGCCCACATAGAGCTAGCTGTGAAGTAGTGCATGCATCTGTAATCCCAATGCCTCTAAGAAAAGGGAGGTGGTGGCAGGAGAATCTGGGTGCTCACAAGTAACAGCAGCAAGAGAGACCCTGTCTCAAAAGGGTGAAAAAAGAGAAAAACAAAACAAACAAACAGATCCTGTGACTTCCACGCTTGTGACACAGATTAGGAACACCATTGCTAGGTAGTGAACTAGGACTGGCCCACAGAAAGATGAAAGCCACCCTACCACCCTACCTATCTTGGCAAGAGTAGAACTACAGCCTGATTCAGTCTCATACAAGATGGCTATAAGGGGAATAGCTTCCTGTTTCTTCCTCAACTTCTCAGGGGCTCATCCCACTTGGGTGGGCCCTTCTTGATTCAGTATTCTTTCTGGGCCCATCATTCAGTGAGACTCTTCCCTACACACCTGAGTCTCCTAGTGATGAGGCTCATTCTAGTTGGATGCCTGACTCATATAAATGGACCTGAGCCACATGTATAAGAAGCTTCTTTTGGGAGAGAGATGACCCTGGAGAAAGAAATGTTTCACTGTTCTTTTCCACTTCCCTCCTAGCAATACTACTGTTGGCTTTCTTTTTTCCTCTCCTCGGTTTCCTATCTAGTTTGATACTCTATAGCTGACTCTTTTAAGTCCTATTTTTCAACTAGTTGATAGTTTGTACAAGGACCTGAAATTTGGGGTTTACAAGTCTGGGGGTCTCTTTTATCACTAAACCTTTCCAGAGCTCCAATTGCTCAACATTTTTACTCTGACACACATGGACCCATCCATGAACATACATATTAAACACACACACTTATATATATATATATATATATCTATATATATGCATAATAAAATAGAAAAAAATAGCCGGGCAGTGTGGCACACTCCTTTAATCCCAGCACTCGGGAAGTGGAGGTAGGAGGATCGCTTTGAGTTCAAGGCCACCCTGAGACTACATAGTGAATTTCTAGGTCAGCCTGGACTAGAGTGAGACCCTACCTTGAAAAACCAAAAAATAAATTAATTAACTTAATTAAATTAAATTAATAGATTCAATGAGGATTTAGAGTTATCAAATGAAAGAAGCTTAAAATACCACCCATACCATGTCATCAATAAATAGTATTGTTTTTATTTCTCATATACAATTAAAGATCAATAAATATGTCATGTTAATACTGTGGATAAAGGCAGCCTTGTTCGCGTTACTTTAGGGACTGACTTTGAAGAATGTATCTTTCAGTTGAGATGTTGAATTTAGTAAGATAGAATTAGTACTTTAGCTTGGATCAAAATTGGAAGGTGGATGGAATTCAGAGAAATCTAGCAAACTGATGTTAAAATGCAGATGAAATGAGTTCCGATATAGACTTTAAAGCAGTACATCATGCTTATAGCTCAACTTCTAGTCTGCCATACAGACTTTGTGAGGATTGTGTGTTTATAATTACAGTCAAATATCTTAAATATTACTTGGAAGCAATGAGTCAGTTCTTTGACAAAGGTAGTGATAGGGGTCCATATAGCATCAAATTTATGCTTTGAGACTATAAAATTCATAGAATAACTGTTTACACATCTAAGCACAGGATGGATTAGCTATAAAGGCAAAGGCAAACTATACAGAGTGAAAAAGAATGCATGGACAGCTGCAAAGAGGTGTGCTCTGGAAGACTCGGTTTCAAAAACACAATTAGGTGCCTTTATTTAAAGACAGGATTTATAGTGGACTTGAGTTTACAAATGGAAAAATAAGGGCAAAGAAGGTTTCAGAACTGGGGTGCATTTTAAATGAGACAATAAAGGGTTAAATATATATTTGTTTGTATGTGTACCAGAGTAGACACAGGTACTAGGAATTAGAGACAAAACTGTCCCTCAAATTTCAGGACAACTCTCTCTTAGAGTCTCATTACCTTTTACAGTAATTAAGTAGTTCTTGTGTTGGAGAGATATCTCAGCAGTTAAAGGTGCTTGTTTATAAATCCTAATAGTCTGGGTTTAATTCCCCAGAACCCATGTAAAGCCAGATGCACAAAATGGCACATGCATCTGAAAATCATTTATAGTGGCAGAAGTCCCTGACACTCATTCTTTCTCTACCTCTTTACTCTCTCTCTCTCTCTCTCAAATAAATGTTTTTTAATGAAGTACTTCTTAGCTCCTTAGAGAAATGAGAAGCTGATGTGATAGACATTTAGGGTACATACAGGAAAGATATAAATAGGAAATAGTGAGTTAGAAAATATAGTGCATTTAAAAGTAAACTTTCCAAAAGGCCAAACACAAGGGCTTATGCCAGAAAACCAGACTTCCTAGGTTTGAGTTCATCACTTTGGTAAATTCATGATCTTAAGTTAGTTAAATTCCTATTTTCATATCTATAAAGTGGATAATTCAATATTCCTGACATAAAAATAATTTTCAAACTATTTAAAACAGTTCTTAGTACATAGTAAATATAATTTAGTAAAAGTATTTGTAGAACACATGAAAAAGGTCAGAGTTTCGTTATCCATTCCCCTACTGAAGGATTTATTGGTTGTTTCCAAATATTGGCAACTAGGGATAAAAGTTCCATGCTTAACCATGTACAAGATTCATGTGACCATATTTGAAAACCCTTTGAATAAAAATCTAAAAGGAACAATACTGAATCACATATTGATTATGTTTAGTGTTCTAGGGTCCATGTTGTTTTCCAAAGTGGTTGTACCCTTTGACATTCCCAACAATAATGAACAAAAGATTCTGTTTTCCTACATTCTCAACAGCATTCTACATTGTCGTGCCTTACATGCGGACTATTTTAATAGATGTGCCATCCTAACATATCTTTTGATTTGGATTAATCTGATTAGGCAGCACTGTGTGGAACAAACTGCCTTAGTCTACTTCTGCCTTCTTTGTGAAGCATCTGCTATGGGTTTTCATGGCTATCTATTTCCACCTTCTTTGGTGAGAAATCTGTTAAAGATTTTTTTACGCGTTTTTGGTAGGACTACTTGTACTATTTTGAGCCTTACATTTCCTTTGCTGGAAAACAACCTTTTATCATTTTATCTTTTGTAAAAATTTTCTTTCAGTCTGTGGCATGTTTTCTCATTCTCACCACAATATCTTTCACAGAGTGAAAGATTTCAATATTAATGAAATTGTGTTTCTCAATTATTCCTTTCATTGGCTGTCCATTTGATAACCTGTCTAACAAGTCACCGCCACATCCAAGGTCATCCAGGTTTTCCCTTATATTATTGTCTTGTCGTTTTTGTTTTTTTTCTATTGAAAAACTTTATTATATCGGTTCCCTATCTTCTTAACTCATTCTACTGATGGCCATCTTTAGTGGGGTTATTGGTAATCATGGTGGGGTCTAATAGTTTTATAGTTTTGGTTTTACAACTAGATATACATAACTTATTGAGTTTCTTTATGAAGACATAAAATTTTTGTTTGGACTATATGTTTATTATATGTGGCTACCTTGTTATTCTGGTATGAATTATTAACAAGAGTATCTTTATTGTATTGTAACATCTTTGCTGTTTTGCTAATACAAGAAGACAATATTTATATGAATCCTTTGTGGAGCTAAGCTTTTCTGTGCCATTGATTTATATATCCATTGTGTTACTAATGCCATACCATCAACCAAACTAAAATAACTTTATTATGAATCATGTAAAATAGCATCGATCTTCCAACATCATCCTCTTTCAATATTGTGTTGACTATAGCAGGTCTTTTGTGTCTCCATATAATTTTTGAATTAGTGTTTTAAACAGACAGAATGGTTTTGAATGGAATTTTATTCAATTTGTGACTCACATTTGGAAAAATTCACATTCTGATTATATTTCACATTCTATCCACATCCATGGGTTATTTATCCATTTATTCAGTTCCTTGCTTATTTCTTCAAGGTTTTGTAGTTTTCTGAATGTAGATCTTTTCCATATTCTCTTTGATTTAAGGCTGTTTAATTTGGGAGGATATGTACGTCACAGTGGAATATACAATTTTTAAAATAAATTCTATGTTAAATTTTCCTTGTAGCAACCAGTGGTATGTAGAGTACTCTGCCAGTATGTGTGCAGCATTGGGTATGATTCTTAGCACTGCAAAAAAAAAGTTTTAAAACAATTTGTTGTGAAATAATTGTAGACTTGGAGATTATGAAGGAATGCACACTTCTGTCTCATAAGGCTTCTCCCAGGATGACATTTTATGTTACTATCAAAATTTAAAAATTGACACAGAAACACTACATAGAACTTATTCAGGTTTGATCAATCCTCCGTGTGTGTGTGTGTGTGTGTGTGTGTGTGTGTGTGAGAGAGAGAGAGAGAGAGAGAGAGAGAGAGAGAGAGAGAGAGAGAGAGAGAAGAGTAGTTGCATGCTAAGGTTTCTTTCTGATGAAAATGAACTCCAGATTGCATGTGTTACTTTGTGCATCTGGCTTTACATGAATTCTGGAGAATCAAACCCAGGCTAGCATACTTTTTAAGCAAGTACACTGAGCTATCTCCCCACCCAGAATATTCCGTTTTGACAGCAAAATTATCAGTGGTTCTCAAGTTCTGTGGGAGGAGAAAAAAATAGGCAGAACACAGAGGATTTGGAGCACATACTTGTGTATTTTTTAAATTATATGAAGTGCAGCATCAGTGGTCAACTTTAATGCAAACTATTGGAATAGAATGATTGTGATGACAATTACTCTGGTAGATGTTGATAATGGGCAGGCCATGAATGCCTGAAGGTTAGAACTATGTGGGGCATCTCAGTATCTTCAGCTTAATTTTGCCAGGGACACAGAAAGACTCAGAAGATCTTAATAAAAGGAGACAATAAAGGAAATTCTGTTGTTGTGTAGCAATTTCCTACAAAATGAAACATTAAAACCTGGAGGGAAACTCATTAAGATTTAGGAAGCTTCTCATCATGGCTCAGGAACTGCTATGGTTGTCATGTATATGTCATTTTAAGTTTTATAAGTTGGAATTTAAGATCAAAGTCATGGTAAAACAAGGTGGCTTTGGAGAGATGATTATGGTGAATGTTCTGCTTCCAGGACTGGGACAAGAGCCCCTGAATTGGGGACAGGGAGGACGAAATGGGGGTACCATCATCTTAAGACTTGCTCATGCAATGAATCTAATAATTGACAATAAGTATGAAATAATTTAAAAAGGGCATGAGGATGTGAGTTGATCCCTGTTT
>PVHP010040498.1:0-15823 GCA_004024765.1 Zapus hudsonius | reverse complement strand
TTCAGATTTAATGCTTATATTGCCACTCTTTTTTGGGCATATATTCAGTTGTGTCATTTGATGAAAATTATAGTTAAATGTAATATTTACTGCTCCAAATAAGTTACTTTTAAAGGAAAACAGTATTTTTTCAGGACTATGGAATATGTAATTTGAATTTACTTATCTTCTCAAATAGCATTTAAATCATTAGGCAATAAATTATTTTTTAATTGGAAGTGAGAATCTCAGATTGGGTTTTCCTGAGAGATCTCTTCAGGGTTGACATTAGACAAAGTAGTGCAAAATTTTAACTGTGAATTAAAATCTAATTGAATTAATCACATAATAATTTTGTCATTCAGTGGCTGGGCACAGCAGCATAAAGCAGCAAACTCATTCAGGCAGCTCTTTAGGGAAAGCTTAGGATAGTCATTTGTTTGCTGTGCTTTTTTTTATGTGTCATGCAAGCTGGTAAAAGTTTTCTTTATAAACGATTTTAATATTTTTAATTATCAATGACCAAATTATTTGCTATATAAAACTGTAATATTATTCCTTATCAATTGATATGGATAAAATATATGAATTTCCAATATCAATCTAAATGTGATTCAGTATCAGAATTTCATTTAACAAGTCCTCTGATGGCTGTGAAACAATTAATGCCTCCAAAATAGTGTATTAGAATCTACATATCTGTGAAATTGTTTAATCTTCCATTTGTACAATCAATGGTTATTTTTCAAAGGAGATCTTGTATAAAATTTATTATGCATTATTCTAAGTTTTTGGTATTTTAATGACAATCTAAGTATAACCGTTTTCTCTATGCAGACTAGTAGAAAGAAGGGAGAGGTTATAAATGAGGAGTAAGGGATGGGGGAGGGGAACAGCTTAAGCATGAGGTTAAACCAAATTAGGTACAAAAACATAAAATCCTCACGAGCAAACTGTAACCTATTGAGCAAGTAGTGGGTTTCGACTGGCAAGAGGGGCCATGAGTTGTAGGGGAGAGAGTCTAAGCCTGTAAATAATTGATCAGTCTGACAACCCCTGGTCCCAGTCACCAGTTTGTTCCCTCACTGAGCTGTTGACCAAAGTGACCCATGATTTTCCAAAAACAAGAAAGAATTATGTAAAACCCCTGAATGCCCTCCCCAGGCCTGAGGCAAAACCCTGTTGCTGAAGAAACCACAGACTGCCATTGATCAGCATGGAGAGATCCTTCAAGGTCCCCAATGGTAACCAGCCCCCAGATGGTAATTAGTATAGTGCTGGAAGGCACTGCACAGGCTGCCAGGGGAAGCTGATCAACTACAGCTGGAGTAAACAGAGACCACTGGCATGAAACACAGTCTGTGGCCATGCATAGGCTGACCATACCTCCTACTGGGAGAGAAGAGTGAACCAAGCACTTGTGCAAGGGAGGAGCCTGGGCCTGGGGGAGACAATCAATAGCTTTTAAATTTGGCCAAATATTCCACTTAGGGAGGGGGAGCCCATGACTGGAACTGGGGATTCAGGGCGATATGCACAGACAGGATCCTGTACTCTTGGGCTCTCAAGAATAGATGCACTATGGGAGCGATTGACGGGGAGGCTACTAAAAATAGAATCTTGGTAATCCAGAATTGTGTATATTTGTTAAACTAGACTTATCTCACTCTCCGATGGAGAATGTGTTTGTATTTTTCAGGATGCAGTGAGAGAACTGTGGCCCATCTAATCCTACCATAATTTTTTTTTAAATTATGTTTTATTCTTGGCTTGTTGTATTAACTTTAAAATTTATCTCAATTTAATTTGAATATATATATACATATGTTGACATTTCTGGAAATAATTTGGAACTTTTTTCATAGGTATTTTGTTTTACTCAATACCTTTTGAATTTTCATTTTATTCTTTCTTTGCTCTGGTATTTTAGTTCTATATTTAACTTGTTTGGATTGAGAGACACCGTAGAGATTAGTAAAGCACATCTTTGGGTATGGTTGTGTGATTTTTTTTCTCAGAGAATACTATAGAACTAGTGTTCTGATATAATTGTTTTAAAGCAGGGATGGATTGGAAACCTGAATAGCTCTTTAGCTTGTGGTAGCAGAGTATAAAGTGGGACTTGTTATATATATGTAGGGAGCAAGGGGCCTCCTTCGGATGGTGCATACATAATTATTTAAGCATATTTAATTTATTAGTGATTAAATAGCAGTGTTCATCTTTAATAAAACAAAAGACTTTGAACATACCATAATTCTGTTTACTGGTATGTAGATAAATAAATATGGTTTACCAAAAAAAAAAAAAAAACACATAGAGGCTGCAGAGAAAAAGTGTTAAGAGTCCATGTTACTATCAAGTCCAGATTCATAATAGCTATTATATTTGTGTGCTTCATCTGTCAACACTTTCAAGTAGTCCTTGAGAAGACCATTTTATATGATAGAAATAAATACTAAGTGACCTTTATAAAGCAGGTTCATCAAATATAATCATTTAGAGTCACAGACTTTAGTAGCATATGGATTGAGCCCATCCAAAGGCCAAGAATGACAGCTAGTTGGGATGCCAAGGAATGTAAATTGCAAATTCCAGGCCTTCCTGGACCACAAAGTATGTTCAAGGCCATCCTGGGTAACATAGTGAGATTCTGTCTCAAAATAAAACACAAAAAGAGAGTAGAAATGTAGGTCAGAGGTAGAGCAAACTAGAGTGTGGGTTCAATCCCTAATTATACCAACAGAAGATATTGGCAATGACTACAAAGAATTACCGTTTAAACTGATAAAATTATGTATGTTGAAAACCTGAGGAGAAATGACTGCCAACTGATTGTCTTAAAATGTGTTTGATGCAATCTTTATATACAAAACTCAATCATATTCCTGTACACCAGCAATGAACAACCAAAACTCTAAATGAAAGTACATCCTATTACCCTGGCATGTGTAAAGACTCAGGGATGGCTATGAAAAATATGTTCGAAATCTACTTGAAGAATGCCAGAAACTCTTTTAAGTAAAAAGAAGTTTTTACAGAAACATCATCCGAAGGGATAGATGTCACTTCCTCTGACCTCCTCCATTGTGAAGGCAATGCGTTTCAAACCCTTACAAGTTGTCTTGGGAATAGAGATGAAATGATTATAAGTTTACATAGGCAAAAGATCCCAGATTGTCAAAACAACCTTCTTTTAAAAATACAAAGCAGACAGAGTCTCCCTTGTTACACAATGTGTTTTTTTCTGTATTATTCTGCCTAGCTCTCTGAAGCTGCTGGAATTTCAGTGTTCTGCTCCACACGTAGCTTTTATCCAAAATAATATTGAAGGTCCAAGACAATGTGCTCCTGCAACTCTAGACATTTTTACAGTGAGCACAGTGAATAGAGCATGACAAGACTCTGGAGCAAGAACAGACAGAAACAGTCAACAATTGAACTTGCCCTAAAAAGACTGACCATATACTTACACAGACTGCCAGCTCATTTGTGACTGTAAGGAAATATTGGAATATTGTTGACGTCAGGAAGCACTACTGAAGGAATATAAATGAATATGACTTAAACTTGAAAAATTACTGAGAGAAAGAGCAACTGTTTGAGGTCTGTGATCACAAACACAGAGGAAAGGGAATGCTTGCTGCTCCTTGTGTTGATGGTTTAAGGGGCTTATCTCCACTTCTGGGAGTCCACTAGAAACCTTCTCTTATAGCTAATACATCTCATAATGTAACTTGCTTTGCTAAACTCCCAGGCTCCTTGCCATGTGCATATCTTTGTAGCAACTATAAAACCCCCTTGGCAACTAGGGATGGGACCAATGCCTTTTTCTGTGCTTGGCCCACTGGCATAAAATAAACCTTCTCTGTACTCTAGCTGACACTGGCTTTGTCTCCCATTGGCATGGGGCATTTCTACTTCATGACAAAGGAGCAAAGAAAATGAATGCAGAAAAGATGGTGATTTAACACTTGATGATTCCACACTGAACATCCAGGGGGCAGGGCTGGAGGTAATCTAGGCACAGAACTATTTATCTTAACAAAAGCTCATACAAAATTAATCATGTACTTAATTTTAAATTGCAAAGTTATAAAAATCATAGCATATAACAGAATCAAAGACTATTTTACAACCCAATAAAATCAATTAAAACCTGGATTTTATTTAAGCAAATTGTGTGCAATAATTCAAGATAATTAGAAGATAAGTCAAAAGAAGGCAACTTCTGCAAATAATATATTTAAATATATCAAAATTTATATAGTCACTTAAACTTTAATAAAGAATAAAATATAAAGTCTAAAAAGGAGCACACGATCTAAAGTTATTTAATATTTTTTTTCATTGCTGTGAGAAATCCTGAGAGAAACAATTTTAATGACAAAATGTTTATTTTGGCTCCAGGTTTCAGAGGATTCAGACCACAGTCAGCTGGTTCCATTGCTTTGAGCCTCTGGTGAGTAGAACCATTCTGAGATGGAACATATGGCAGGGTGGATCTATTTCAAGAAATAGAGTGGCCTGTTGGTCATATCCCTCAATAATGTCTTGATGAAGCCATCAAGGAATTAAACCACTGATCAACCAAGGCCCTCAGGTTTTATCACCTCTAAATGGCAAGAATCAGTACTTAGAGCAAAACCTGTATGACATGATCCTTTTGGGGGTACATTGCACAGTAACAATAAAAGTCACCATGGCAAGGAAAATGCATGCATGGGAATCAGAGCACTTGAAAAACACTGTAGACCAAGGATCATCAGAAAAGTGCAAAATAAATGACAGGATACTGCTTAGCCATGATTAGAGGAGGTAAAATCCAGAGAATTGATCGCTAATGAGACATTAAATCCATCATGTTGGAGGATTGTTTAGCAGTGTGTTCAAAGCTAGATATATTCTTACAGTGTGATCTGGCAATCACTTTTTATTTATTTATTTATTTATTTATTTATTTATTAAATAAATTTAAAAAATATGTCCACCACAAATATGAACATTTGTTTTTCTATGACTACTGACAACTGGCTTTATTTTTTTCTGTTGAATAAATAGACTTCCTGAATGAAATATCCCCAGTAAGTATAAAGAAAATTGATATAGTCAATTCATTCACTGTTACATCATTGAGTAGATATTAGATATCAAAAGCAATTAATCTTCATAATTCTACTAAAATCACAGGACAATATATGGTTATTCCAAGCTGTGGAGAGCTTTAGATGACCTTTACTGCTTGGGATTTCCATGGTCAACAACCATGTGTATCTCCCTTCAGCTTGGAAGTTGGAGGGGAGTTAATTCTCTCGCACTGATACAGATGGGGTGTCGAAGGAAGATTGGGGTTCTGCCATGATTCAGACAATGGCCTTCAGAACTGATGGCAACTTGACAAGTCTCTGAAGCATCTCCAAATACCTCAGGGCTTCCATATTTTCCCTTTAGGGCATTTCAATTCTCAGTTTATCATTGTCTCCATTCAGGTCACCAAAGACTCATAGCATGTAAGACATCATCCAAGCAAACAAGTTCAAAACAGTATTGCCATCCATCTGTACTCAGCCTACCATACTAGCTAAGTCACAGGTAGTGTAGATGTACAAAAAAAACTAGTTTTAATATTGAAATATGTGACTGATATTGAAAAATCGTAGGAGTTAAAGGCTGTTATCTAAGTAGAGGCAACAATATTTTACATCTTCAAAATTGATTATTAAATTATTTCAGATCTACTTTATGTATAAAAAGAAGGGTGGATACATTTTGTTTTCATATAAATAAAAGAGAAAATAATGAACACAGAGAAGGTAAAATATTATGGATTGAATGGTTGCATTTCTCACAATTCAGAAACTGAAACTGTTAGCTAAAATGTGAGTATATAGGGAGACAGGCTCTCAGGGAGAATATTGCAATTGTAGCAGATCATGTGATGGCTTCTGTGGGAAGAGCCTTGAGTCCCTAATAAGAAGAAAAGGTGAGAAATAGTTCTGTCTACTCACTAACAACTACATCAGGTGGTATTGGGTTATTGGACTTATATTTCAGAGAAATGTAAAGGAAGGCTGCTCTTTGCATAAATATATTATACAATGAAATAAAATGTAGGTATTTTACTGGTGAGTATAGATGTTATTCACTTCTTAGAGTATCATAAGTTTTATGAAAGTCTCATGATATTTACATATAAACAAAAATGAAAAAGGATAAAATCCATCTGTAGTATGCATACAAAAGATCATGAGAAAAAATAGAATAATATCAGTAAAAATTTGAAAAACAAGATAGGAAGAAAATAATGTAATAAAATTAATTCCTTTATGTTGATAAAATAAAAATAAAACATAAAAGAGTCTAACATGTGCACTGTGTGTTAGGAATAGCTAAACTGGAGTATAATTCAAATTTATAACAACACCATAATCGTATTAGAATAGGAACATCTTCTATTGTTACAGGAGATATTTAGCATCAAAGACAGGAAATCTACCACATTGTCCAACAGAAGACAAGCTTCATTATTCTGTGGTTGTACCAGCATATTAGCATACAAATTTGTGTTTTCCATGAAATTAAAACCATGAGTGAAAAAAACACGAGTGACATAGAAGATTTTATGATAAAATCATTATAATATTATATGACAACAAATTTGTAAACTTAACAAAGTGATATATGTAAGTAGGAAAACAAAACTACAAAATAAACTCACAAATCCATTTTGAAGAATGGACAACCTTCTCCATATCTTTCTCAGTGCTTATATCTTACCTCTTTATGAAAAAAATCACTTCTTATTACAGTGAAGTAACATATCATGATTTGTTTTATATTTTCCTTAAGATTAATTATGGAAAGTATATGTTTTTATTTAAATGTTAGCAGCTATTGTCTCTGAGAAATGTCCGTTAAAGTTTTGACTTTGTGTAATTATTTTTTTTTTGTTTTACTGGTATTGAGGTTTTGAATTATTTTATATATGCTTGGTTTTAATTTTTTTTACCAGAGATAAAAGTCACAAATTTTGTAGATTGTCTCTTCATTCTACATTTTATATTCTGTTCAGAGACATTTAAGTTTTATACAATTTCATTTAATTCTATCTTTCTTCCTTGTGTTTTCAGATCTTATACAAAAATATTATTTCCTTGTTCAATATCCCCAGGTATTTAAACTCTTTGTTTCTATTCATTTCACAGTTCTAGGTATAATGTTTAAGACTTTAAACCTGCTTTGTGTTGAATTTTGAAAATGGTTAGAATAGGATTTTAGTTTCATCTTCTACCTTGTGGATACCTGATTTTCCCTGTTCCATTTATCAAAAACAAAAACAAAAAATAAAACAAAAACAATAACATGCATTCCCCAGTGTGTCTTACTAGCGATTTAATTTAAAAATAGCTATTTGTACCTAACTGTGTTTAATTATAGATCATTCACTTCTTCCATTGATCTTTGAGTCTGTTTTCCAAAACTATCATTTTTATCACTAAGTTAATACAATATTTTAAGTACATGTACTATGGCATCCCTCAAGTTGTTCATTTTCTTTATGATGAATGGACTATTGAATATCTACTTTTGGTCCATACAAATTTAGAATCTTTTATTTTCATTTTTTTTTGAAAAATATTATTGGCATTATTAAAAATTTATTGAATTAGTGGTCTGCTTTGTCAACTATGGATATTTTAAGATTACTGATCCTTGTAAACAAAGAACAGATGTCTTTCTTATTTTTAAGCTATCTTCAATAGATTTCATATGAGGGATCTTTAATTTTCCTTGTTAAATATATTCTAATTATTACATTTTTGTCTATGTCATTACCTCCTTTTCTTCTGCTCTTCTCACTTTTATCTTCTCATGATTTAATTTCAAAATATTCACTATTCACATAATCTTGATTGCATGTTAAATTTATATCCTGAAATTGTAATGAATATTTATACTCTAGTACTTTTTTGGGGGTGATGGGGCTCTTGGGTTTTTTTTCCTACAACTCCACAAAATACCATGCTGTCAGAAAGCAGAGATAATTCATCTTGTATTTTCCAATTTGAATGCTCTGGTAGCTAATTTTAATTGTCACCTTGACTGAATTAGGAATCACCTAGAAAACACACCTCTGGACCTGTATATTTGGCTGCTTCTACAGAGCTTTAGCCTAGGAGAGAAGACCCATCCTAAGTATGGTGGAGGTGTCCAATGAACTACAGTCCCTCCCTAGACAAAAAATGGGGAAAAGGAGAAAACATGATTACCAACATATCTCCATAATTTAGGCTTCTTTTTACTTCGTTTTTTATTTTGGTTTATATGTGTGTAGAGATGCTCATGACCTTGCACACACTGGGAGGCCAAAGGAAGACATCAGGTATCTTTTCTGCTGTTACTCTGCCTTGCTTTGGTAGAGCAAAATCTCCCAAGGAATTGGGATTTGGCTGAATTTTTCCTTGGATTCACTGACCATTAAGCTTTATGGAGCCTCCTGACTTTGCCCACCTCAGGAGAGGGAAAAAAAAGAGGCTTGGAAAGAAGAATGAAGATATGATCCAAACAAGATATAATTTTTCAATATTTTATATTTGAAAAAGTCTCTCATAGAAACAAAAAGAAAAAGAAAAGCCAGTTCCTTCTTCAAACAAGATTCAAGATTCATTAATTAAACTTATCTATTTTTATTTTTTAATATTTTATTTTTTCATATGCAAGCAGAGAGATACAGGCAGAGAGAGAGAGAGATAGAGAGAGAGAGAGAGAGAGAGAGAGAGAGAGAGAGAGAGAGAGAGAGAGAGAGAGAGAGAGAGAGAGAGAGAAGAGAAAGAATGAGAATATGGGTGCACCAAAGTCTGCAACCACTGCAAAGGAACTCTGGATGCCTGTGCTACTTTCTGCTACATGGAAATTGGGGAATCTAACCAGGATCATTAGGCTCTGGAAGCAAGTACCTTAAACACTAAGCCATCTCTCCAACCTTCTATTTTTTTCATCCTCCTAAAAATATGTTTCTATAATTAAGCTACAATTTATTTTGTGTGACCATAATTGCATCACAATCCAACAAACGTAAGAAGTTGCAATATCTAGCATACAAATATAAAGTGCTACTTCCAACCAAATAATATTTTCTGTATCTTATTTACTAGTCATAATTTCCTAACTAAATGGACGAGCTTGCCTACCATCATCTCTCATAGATTTCTGTTCTTGTAGACATAAACACATATCTGATTATCCTCCCTCTCTTACTCAACAGATTCTCTGAAACCAAGTTCTCAAGTCCAGTTCTAAGACCAGGCTTCTGATGATGTACTTTTACTTTTAAAAGGATAATTGTGTTGATTATTTGAGACTTGCTGAACTCCGACTCTCTAATACTTCAGTTCCTGCACCACTGTAAAAATATGTCTCCATCAGTCTAGTTCTGAGGTAATATATTGAAAAAATTTTTAACTAACTTGCAATCTGTTATGTAAAATAATATTATTTCTCAATTTGTCAACCACAGATAATATACGATTTTTCTTGGAGGCATCAAGCATTTAATTACTTCAAAACATGGTAGCTAAATTATTTGCTATACCTTTTGACAAACTGGGTGACTGAAGCTCAAAAAGAATAAAAATACATACATATATTTATGTCATATATCATTTATATATGAAACCACATACTTAACAGTAGAAAGTGAAAACTTATATCACTTCAATCATATTTTCCAGTTCAGATTCAATTTCAGAGGTCTTTGTGCCTTATATTTCACTGTGATAACATCATTAACTTAAGCCATCAGACCATTTGTAAAAGAAAAGCTTATAAATTCAATGAATCATGTATCTTCTTAAATTAAGATATCTCAACAAAAATGATGTGCACAATCCTGTTATTTCTGTAGAGAATCTGTGGCCACTATTTTCAGTCTGTTTCTGTATATATCAGTTTTAGTCTTGTCAGAATGCTGCAAATTATATTCCTCTGAATGACTAAATCATAATTTTTCAGTCTTTATTTCTCATCTAAACCCTGTAACACTTCTATATGTCTCAACACAAAATGTCAGGCTCTCTACTGAAATAAACTCAATAGAGCCTGTCATACTTATTTATTGGTGTTCTATAAATAACTTCCAACTTTGCCAATGCATTGGTCTGCTGTAAATTGGTTGCATATACAATTTTGCTCCTTGCCTATTTTAAAACTTTATTCCTAATTATTCATATAATAAAATGTATATAACAAAATAATTTAGAAAAAAGTAATTGCTCGAATTTACTAATTGTGTGAAGCCAGAGAAAATTAATAAATATCTGTTAATTATTAGGTATGTTTGATATTAAGATACATATTCAGATACATTTGCATATACTTAGCTATTTAAAAATAAAAAATATATAAATATATACAAATAAGGATTGCACACTTAAAATTTATATGCTGAATTTCCTATAAGATTTACCTGCTACCTGGCTGTATAGTGCAATGTATAGCACATTGGACTTCTCAACAGAATTACTTGTGTGCTATTAATATTGACTAGTTATTGCTACTGGTAAAGGCAAACTGTCATATACTTATGAGTTCACAATAATTAAAAATATTGAAAACAGAGCAAGACAGGAATGATTAGATACTAAATCCAATCAAAGTAAGAGCAGCATGCTTATGAGACACATCCTCTTGAATGGCAGGCTGGTCATGAATTTCAATGCATTATTAGTGACCTTGAACTCCAGATGCTCTTGCCTCCACCTCCCATATATGCATATGAAAATATATGCATGAGCATATATTTGTGTACACTTAATTATAAGGTTTGTTATTCAATGTGATTATTTACATTTAACATATTTATATCACATATAGAGCTTACTGAATGTGATTGAAAATCTTAGTAATAAAGTTCAAGATATAACTCATTTATCATGTACCTACATATCCATATATGTATATATGTGTGTGTGTATTTACTCAGTTAAATGTCCCAGAAATTAAGTTGAAAATGGCTTTTGGGTTTTCTGCCTCTTATTACACATTGTTGTGATTTGGGGCTTATAGCAACTTTGTTTAGAAATATTTCCTGAACACCTAAAGCTTTAATCTTTCTCTCTCTCTCTCTCTCTCTCTCTCTCTCATTCTTAGGAAACTTATCCTCAATTCCAAGTAAGCATGCTTAAACTCCCCATTTTGTCACGCCCTGAGTCCCTGCTAGTCTCTTAGTCTGCATTTTGCACACACAAGATACATAAAGAGATAGTTGGTATATAAGTACCAAATTAAATTCTAAACTGTAAGAACTCAAAATACTAAGCAATGAAAAATCAAGCAACCTACTCAAAAAATGGGACAGAGAATAGAACAGAGAATTTTCAGAGAAAAAAACGCAAATGAAATTTAAAGAAACTTAAAGAAATGTTCAATTTTCTTAGCCATCAGGGAAATACAAATTCAAACAACTTTGATATTCCATCTTATTGCATTTAGGATGTAAATAATCAGACTAGAAAATAAATGACAAGAAATGTTGGTAAGGATGTGGGGAAATAGGAACCCTTATTCATTGCTGGTGGGGTTACAAACTTGTACAAGGACTATAGAAAGCAGTACAGAGACTCCTAAAAATGATAATAGATCTACCATCTGACCCAGGAGTTCCACGAAGGCAATTACCCTAAAGAACATTCTCTTTATTTCACTTGTTCAACCAAGTTTGCAGTTGCTTTATATGAGTAGTCTATGATAGAGATGTGTTAATGCTGAACATTCCTCATTCACATATTTCTGCACTTTCAAAAATCAGCATATCGTTTTAGACAAAGAAAGGTTGTTACTTCTTTCTTAGGGCATATGAACTTTTCACCTAGGTTTTCTTAGCCTAGGTTTTCAATAAAATTCCTGAATTTCCACTTGTGGAGTGGGCGTCAAATTCAATCAGAAATTCACTATGTACACCCATAATGTCATGCCACTACTTTACCAGGTGATTAATAGTACTTTTGATCACTTTTATCCCCCACTAGCCTTATAGAGCACTTTCCCTCAGTATGAAAGCCTACAGGGAAGAAATTCCCAGTTTAATTTCCACTTGAATTACTGTCATCCCACAGTTGAACCATGCGATGGTAGAGTTTATATTTCAGTGGAGTGGCCAGGATACGAAAACAGTAAATAAATGATCATTTCAGATTATGCTCACATATTAAGAAATTATTTTATTATTTTATATTTATTGCCCAAAATAAGATACATTGATTGAGTAAATATTGTATGTATGTTATCATTTCCCTCTGCCATGTCCCTAACTCCCCTAGGTATCCTCCTCGGTGGGCACACTGGAACAATCCATGTGGCAAGGGGTTATGGATAGCACAGGAGGCAACAGGGTCACCCCCCTCCTTTATGAATTGTAGCTGATGGTGGCAATGTCTCTGGGTAATATCTCCGACCATGGCTCTTACAGTCTTTCCACACCCTCTTCCTCCCAGTTCCCTAAGTCATGGAGGGTGAGTTTTAAGTATGTTTCATTGTGGTTGTTGTGAACTTAAGAGTCACTGTGCTTCTACTTTAAGTTGTTTTGGAATTCGTTGGTGTCTTTCTTGCTGACTTATCCTGGGATGACTGATTGGCTGTGATTATAGGTCTCTTTCTTGCCCCACCACTGCCTCAAGTGTGTTACTTGGGACCTACATGATAGGCCTGGGGTGGTTCATCTCTTGCTGGGATAGAAAGGGTCTTTTCTCAAACTCATGATCATCCTGCCTCTGCCTCTTCAGCAATATCCTACCGGTGTGTGCCAAACCAAATTAGGTTCAAAAACAAAAAATTCTTATGAGCATACTGTAACCTTTTGAGCAAGTAGTGGGCATCAACAGGCAAGAGGGGCCATGAGAAGTAGGGAAGAGAATCTAAGCCTGGGAATAATTGCTCAGTCTGACAAAGCCTGGTTCCAGTCATCAGTTCCTTCCCTCACTGAGTTGTAGACCAAAATGACCCATGATTTTCCAAAAACAATACAGAATTCTGTCAAAGCCCTTGAATGTCCTCCCCCATCCTGAGGCAAAACCCTGTTGCTGAAGAAACCACAGAATGCCATTGATCAGCATCTAGAGACCCTTCAAGGTCCGGAATGGTAACCATTCCCTAGATGGTAGTTAGTGCAGTGCTAGAAGGCACTGCACAGGCTGCCAGGGGAAGCTGATCAAGGACACTGGCGTAAACAGAGAAAACTGGCATGAAACACAGACTATGGCCATGAGTCGGCTGACCATACCTCCTACTGGAAGAGAACAGCGAACCAAGAAAGGAGCACTTGTGAAATGGAGGAGGCTGAGCCTGGGGGAGACAATCAACAGCTTTTAAATTCGGCCAAATATTCCACTTAGGGAGGGGGAGCCCTGTACTGGAACTAGGTATTCAGGGTGATAGGCACCGGATCCAGTAGTTTTGGGCTCACAAGAAAAGATGCACTATGGGAGCGACTGATGTGGAGGCTACTAAAAATAGAATCTTGGTAATCCAGAATTGTGTATATTTGTTAACCTAGACTGATCTCACTCTCCGATGGAGAATGTGTTTGTATTTTTCACGATGCAGCGAGAGAGCTGTGGGCAATCTAAACCTACCAACCCACTAAAGGCCAATAGCTGAAATCCTGTCAAGAGAGATGAGTCACCACAGTCATATCATGGAGGATCCATATGGAACCCCGCAGAGAATGACAGGATGAACAAGGGACCCACAGCCACAGCCATTCAATCAACACAGGATAAACCAGAGTGACAGAAACCAGTGATTTTCGACACAAAGACCCCTAAGCGCACAGCATTAAAGCAGCCTTAATACTCATCCACCACGACTCAGGGAACTGAGTGTAAGAGGGGGCGGAAAGATTGTGAGAGTCGTGGTGGGGGAGAATATCCAGATGCATGGCACCTCTAAGTAACAACATACTAGGGCCAGGAGAACCGGGCTGAATACTAGGCTATCCATGGTCCCCTGCCACAAGCACTGATCCAGAAGACACACGGAGGAGGAGGATATCCAGCTGATTGGGAATGGGGAGGGGGGCATTGAGAAATTGGGGAAAAAAACTCATGTCCACTAAATAATGTAATTATATATATATATATATATATATATATATATATATATATATATATATATATATATATATATATATGAAAGGTTCTTTTCTGGCTTATATTGATAAGGGGATCCATTCCATCATGGCAGGGAAGACATGCAGAGGATGCTTGTAATATTGCAGCCAAGAGTCAGTAAGAGGAGGACAAACAGGAAACAGGACTGAAATATAAACCAGCCAGGCCTGCCCCCAATGATGACTTTCTTTCAACAAGGCTCCAACTCCTAAGTATTCTACAACCTTATATATAGGGTATCATCGGGGTACCATGAGCCTACATGGGGGACATTTCACTTTCAAACTGAAGGCAATGTAAACATGACCTCAATACATCATATACATGTATGCAAATGCCATAATGAACAAGAAATGTATGCTAAATTTGTTTTAAAAACTCAAATTATCTACTTTCTTGGATGAATTGTTCTTATGACATAGGATCTCAAGTACCCTAAAATATCCTTGATCTCACAAGTTGGTTGAGGATAAATTTAAACTCTGGTCCCAATGGCCTCTGCCCTTCAGACTGCTAGGGTTACAAGATGTTACCACAACACTAGGTATATTGTGACTTTAAAAAAATAAGTGATAGTAAGAGACGGGAAGCAGTGTGTCTGTTACATTTCCTGTGATTCCGTGCATTCCACTTCTAAAATAACTCATAAATTAAAATCATTCTTGGGATTGCCTCAGCATGATATAAATATTGGTAATTTTGTCGAGCTCAACTAAGTGCTAAAATGAAAAAAACAGAAATTTTGCCTAATTTATCACTATTTTTCAATGAGTCAAAGATATGTTTGGTTTTGGGGTGCAGACTGTGACATAGTTAGAACATTTGCTCACCCTCAAAACAAAGTCGTTGAACCTAGCGGAAGCAATCAGGATATAATGTAATTGGAAATGAGAGGCAAACCAATTTCTTGTTATTACAGAAGTAGAAGTGCAGCAATTCCTGGCAGCAACACAGAGGGGTATGGTAGGTTAGGCGCTTGAAAAGAGGAGTGCATGGATGAAGCAATATAACTCATTATTGCCTGGGCGTTGAGGGAAACAAGATTAATTGCTCAGGAGGCTGAGGCTCTTCCTAAAGATAGTGTTGAAAGGCAAGTGTCTGAAATTGGGTAAAAAGTTATTGTCAGAGCAGATCTCATTTTAAAAAAGCAGTTACACACCGAACCAAGCATTCACAAATAGGATAATTTCATCTGGTGAATGCAATGGCTTTAGGAAAGTTACTAAACTTAGTGAGCATAAAGCAGAGAACACACTAGCTGTTCAAATATGCCAGCACATAAGAAAATGAAACCCATGCTTGCAATATTTCTTTCTCTCTTGTGGCCAATTTTGACCAAATATGTATGCAATAACTATTATAATAAACATAAAAATGTGGCTAAATGGTATTTAATTCCATGATTTTGAAAATGAAGACATCATTAAGGGACCTGTCATAGGACAAGTATACAGACAGATGACTGTATGGACATGTATTAAAATTCTCAAAAATAAAAAAAAAGATAATAGGTCAATTACTTTTAGAAACTGAACATGCTGAAACACACAGAAACCTATGCATGGGCAAACATATGTAGATACATTTTAGTTTTTATTTTTGTGTCATGTGTTTGCCACAAAGAGAAAGTTCTTCCTGAATGAATCTCCTGTTTCTTTTCCTGCTTCTAATGACAGGCC
>PVHP010040497.1:0-15838 GCA_004024765.1 Zapus hudsonius | reverse complement strand
AGAATCATTGAGCTTGGAGTTAGAAATTGATGGTGCCCTGTTTGTTTTAAATCTTGTATTGGTCAATCTGTTTTTGCTGTGCCTCATGTTTTGCATTGTGAATGTTCTGTGCCATTATGGGTTTATTTTTGGTATTATGGCTCAGTTGAAAGCTGTGGGGACTTAAGAGTTGAGCTGAACATATTGTGTTTATATCTTGAATGATTATTAGTTTGTGGGGGCCAGGGGAGGACTGTCATGGTTTTATTACAGGTGTCCCCCACAAACAATTGAATGTGTTCTGCTAGATTGATTCTCAGCTGATGGCAATTCGGGAATTAGAACCTCATTAGAGCTGTGTTGTTGAGGGTGGGCTTATGGGGGTTATAAGCCAGCTTTCCCTTGCCAGTATTTGGCACACCTTCCTGCCGCTGTTTGCAGTGCTGTGGCAGAGGTGATGTCCAGCCCTCTGCTCATGCCATCGTTTTCCCTGCCTGGATGGAGTCTCCCCTCGAGTCCATAAGCCAAATAAACCCATTCCTCCATAAGCCACTTTTGTTTGGGTTCTTTCTGCGCAGCAACAAGAAAGCTGACTGCAACAGACAGGGAATGGTGCAATTGAGGTCTATTGGGGCTATATATTGAAATCTTGTCTCAAAAACGGGGGGGGGGGGTTTCAAAAGTAACAGGGTACTGTTTACTTTGCAGAGTTCTCAGAAGGTCTCTGAATAGACTAAACCTTGAACTTTCCAGAGTCCCTCTGAGAGTTGTCAGCTTAGGTTTTTTAAAAGAAGCAACTAGGCCAGCCCATGATTTTCTCCCCTCTCCACCCAAGAAACTTAATTTAAAATTTTTCATATGTCAGATTTATTCACATGCCTCATAATGACACTTGGTCCGTGGCAGACCATTGATACAATGATGCTCACGTCAGATTCTGCCACCCAGTGGGGCTCTGGCCATCTTAATCAAGTCAGTACCCTATATGACGCTACCACAACCACAGAGTCACTACCTAAGGATGTGTCTCTCAGATGTGTCCTGGAGTTTAGTGGCAGATGACAGACATATTAAACTTCTGGAGTCATCTTTCTTTCAATCTAGAATTCCATGGCAAAAAAAAATTTATAAATTTTTAAGTCTTATAAATGTGTACCTGTAATTCTTCAAGTGAAGAAAGGTTTGGAAAAAAAGAACACAACAGCCCAAGGTTCTATGTATAATATAATAGAAATGGTCTATTGTGACTCTTTTATGAATAAATGTATTTGTTCAGAAATTATTTAGTGAATACTGTTTGTCAGCACTGGACTAAGGCACCAGGAAAGGCTATAAATGGTATTCTTTTTTCCTTTTCTGTGGTGCTGGGGATGGAATCCATGACCCCACACATGATAGGCAAGCACTCTGTCACTAAGCGACATCCCAAGTGTTCTGTTCCATGGATAAAATCTCTGTGCTTGTACCTAAGTTTATAAAATCAGGAGAGGGACAATCCCAGGATGCAGGATTTACAACTGCCTTGGGGACACTGGGAGGACATGGACACTACACAGTGGCAGCTTGAAGGGAGAGAGCCGTCTCACTTCACAGAAAGCTACAAACACGAGTCTGTCCTCAGGTTACCTATTGGCCCAGCAAATCACAGAACCTATTTGAACTGTTCTGGGCTTGAATGTCCTGAAACATGGCTCATGATCCTCTATTATGTAAAGGCAATACTGTTATCAAAAAGGATGATGAACTAAGCCAAGTTATTTTTTTAACATTTTCTTAAAGAATATATACATACAGAAATGTCTAGCAGTGCCCTGACCCAGAAGTGGGCCTTTTTAACCCACCCCCCCTCACCAGCCTGGCCCTTGAAATCACTAACCATCCCACAGGGAAGCCATGCTCTGGCTTCTCCTAGCCTGCATTGCTTTTGTGGTTTTTGTTAATGGAGACACACAGGATATTCTTATATATGTCTGGCTTCTTTCACTGAACATTTCATGGTGAGATTCAACTACATCATAAGACGCAGCTATAAGCTGTCCTTCCTGCTTCGTGAATGAGTCCTCTCCAGATCCTTACCTATAGAAAAGACCAGAAATTCTCTTACACAGAAGAGAAATCCCAGATGAAATCGTTATGCTTTAAACTAGTCAGACTGAAAGAATTTTTGCTTTGTCAGGATTAGAACTGAATAGACATTAAAGCATTAATCATTTTAACTAGGGGTCATGTTTAAATGAGAAAGGCGTCCACCTACTGACAACCAGCTCTGGTTGAAGCTTTTCCGAATTCCAAAGAAACTGACCTGGCCTTTGATAGTGACCCTTTCTCAAAGGGGGAGACTAACCTCGTCATAGAACCATTTCAGGGTCTATGACAATATCCCACACCCGGGGGTACTAACCAGTGCTTGGTCCTGGTAGGTGGGTACAAAGAAAACTAGCACCCAAACAGGATACCAAGAGAGAGAGAGAGAGAGAGAGAGAGAGAGAGAGAGAGAGAGAGAGAGAGAGAGCAGCTGAGGTTCCCACTCCAGAAAATAAATGTTTACGTACAGAACAGCATCACTTCTTATTCACACATCCTACCTTTGACATTAATCACAGCCTTCTCCTATGTGCTGTAGGTCATCTTTTCCACTTCCAGTAGTTTATAAGTTTTGTTTTACTTTGAAGTGGAAGAGGGGAGAGAGAGAGAGAGAGAGAGAGAGAGAGAGAGAGAGAGAGAGAGAGAGAGAGAGAGAGAGAGAACCACCACTGTCCTAAAAGGAATGAGGAAGTGAGAGCTGGTTAGTGTCTGACTGGCTGTCTGTGTGACAGCGCTGGAGGATTCTTCCGGAGCCCCAGTAATATTCTGAATTTCCACCTGCCCGCCCCCGCCACTTAAAACACCCAGCATGTGAAGCTGGGAGGTTCTGTCTCTTCTCTCTGTCCTGGGATTAGTGGGGCAGAGTGTCATGCTGGGTCAACCGTTTTCCACAGTTCATCGGAGGTAACAAAACTGGCGAGAGACCTGCAGAGGTAAGTTTTATAGATTCATGGGGCTAGAATATAAACTGCCACTCAGGTCATGGGTCCCTAAGACCATATGTGATGGAAAACAGCTATGCAAGGAATATGCATTGGTCTTAAGAAGACTCTGAACACAAAATTCTTGGTTTCTGTGTGATGGCTACAGTTTTTTGGGTGTGGGAACTCTGTAAACGTTATCTTTGGTTTATGTTTACTGTGAGTAATATCCTAGGTATTAATTTCTTTTTTACTTGGGTTAGATGAGAAAGCCTATCAGAACATTTAATACTCATAAAGAAAGTTGTTATTGTAATTGATATTCAAACTATCTCCTGCTGGGAATGGTGTAATGAATAGGAAAGTTTGTAGTGGTAAAGACACCTGGCTCAAAGAATTGAGAAATAAATGTGTTCAGAGGCTGGTCTTAAATGGCAGATGACATTTTGTAAGAGATACTGATTCTAAATGAAAATTTCTCTATGCAGTAGCTTTAAGCTCTGTGTTTTGGCAAACCGGCCCTGAAATTGACCGGTTATTCTCCTTTCTCTCTCCTATATGATTTATTATAGACATCATCAAAGCTCCACGCAATTAACTCCCAGACTGTCAGCCCAAACGTCAATGAAGTTGATAAGCAGCCTCGATGTTGTGCGTGAGCCTTTTACACTTAATTCCTTCTATTGTCCACAGGCAACAGACAACAGACCTTTACTGAATGTGGGGTTTTTCTCTCTCTTTTAGTCAAAAACACTAAAGGATAATAATATGGAGACATTAATTGAATGTCAGTCAGAGGTAAGAAAGTCATTTTTAAATGTCTCGGTTTATATTGTGAAAGCTAGAAAATGTCCTTTCATCGTTTACTGTCATTTAGATTGCTTAATTGCCAATGTAAAATGAACATCAGAGGGCTGGAGATATGGCTCAGCGATTAAGGCACTTGCCTCCAATGCCTAAGGCTCTAGGTTCAATTCCCCAGGACCCACATAAGCCAGACCCACAAGGTGGTGACCCTGGTGTATTCTCTCTCTCTCTCTCTCTCTCTCTCTCTCTCTCTCTCTCTCTCTCTCTCTCTGTATCTCTCTGCTTGAAAATGAATAAATAAAATATTTTTTTAAAAATGAACCTCAGAGTAAAAATTAAAGGCATTAATTGGGACCTTCTATTATTACAACCATAATGTTGATTCTAGAGGCTAGAAAAAATAATTCACTCTTTAAGTTAAATAAAATGTTTTGCATGTATTTCGTGGAGAAGATTAGGTTTCTTCAGTCACTATTTTAACTGAAACAAATATGTTTATAGGGTAATATCAAGGAACATCCCCTGCTGACATCTTGTGAGAGTGAAGACAGTATTTGCCAGCTCATTGGTGAGTTTTGAAAACTTACTGGTGTTCTCCAGTGAGCACTAACAACCAGTCTTCTTGGTTTGCAAAACCACAGAGCTTTTACTCTACTAGGAATTTGTTTGACAAGTGTTCTGTTAGAGACCACAGAACATTAACCCTTAGATGGCAGGCATGTTCCAGCTCAACGGTCTCCCAGACTTAGCTGGGAGGTTTCCAAGGGGGCTGACAGATCTCCTGGCCTCTGAGAGTGGAAACAAGCATATATTTAAAAACACACAGTGCTTGTCTGCTGTCTCTTCCTCCTCTAGTGGACAACGCAGCTAAGAGGAGCCTGTGAAGCAATTACTGCAAATCTCAAACCCCAACAAGCCCCGTTGCTTGTTCTTACTTTTTTCACGTGCATTTCATTCTAATGTAAACCAGATCAGTCCTTCCCAAAGTATCAGGATAGACCACGTCTCTCATTCTTCTTCCACTTGTTGAAATGGGTTAGAAGTGCGAGCCGGGCGTGGTGGCACATGCCTAAATCCCAGCACTCAGGAGGCAGAGGTAGGAGGATCGCCATGAGTTCAAGGCCACCCTGAGACTACAGAGTGAATTCCAGGTCAGCCTGGGCTAGAGTGAGACCCTACCTCGAAAAACCAAAAAAAAAAAAAAAGTGCATATGCCAGTTATTTAGAAAATACAGCCTGCATAATTAGGAGGAAAAGAGTGAAAGGAAGACCAAGACAAGAGAAGGAAACACATTACACACGTGTCCCATGAATTTCATAAAATCTGACCATCTCCAACTGCCAAGCCTTCCTCAAGAAATGTGTGTTAGCCAGGCCGGGCATGGTGGCGCACACCTTTAATCCCAGCACTCGGGAGGCAGAGGTAGGAGGATCGCCATGAGTTCAAGGCCACCCTGAGACTACAGAGTGAATTCCAGGTCAACTAGAGCGAGACCCTACCTTGAAAAACCAAAAAAAAAAAAAAATGTGTGTTAGCCTGGGTCTTAAGGCAGCAGACTGGTGGCTGCAGGTGCCCCTGGTGGAGTAAAGGCCTCTAGTGGATGCCTGGTGCTTTCTGGCTAACAGCCAACCCTGCTCAGAACCTTCAAAGGGATCCTGAGCAAGTCACTTCCTCTTCTTAGGAGTTTCGCTTTCCAGGGAAGAAATTAAAATAATCTCCATTTTAATCAGAAATTCCTCTGTGGTTATTAGGACCAATACATTAAAATGGTTATTTTGACCTATACTATCAGGTTTGTTATTTTTCTGCAGCAAATAGTTGTGAAGGTAAAAACAGGAAAGGCAGGGCCTTGGGGGAGCCCTGGTGTTGATGTTTGGGGGCTGGTTGCTTGGCTGCAGTGTGGTTGTTTGGGGGTTGGTTTTTCTAGATCAAAAGTCATGCCCTTTGTTTCTTCAGCTTTTCAAAAGGATTTCTCCCACATGTCGTGCTTACTGATGAGGTTATGTGAACTGCACCACCTATTTTTCTTAGCTGGACCTTTGCATATTAGCATTGTAATCTGATTTTTCCTTGTTTTCTTGGCTGTAGAGGTTAAGAAGAGAAAGAAAGTGCTGTCCTGGCCCTCTCTCATGAGAAGGCTCTCCCCTTCGTCAGACTTCTCTGGGTCTTTGGAGTCAGACTTGAAGGTGCCATTGTTCGATCAGCCCTTGTCAATCATCTGTGGTGAAAACAACAAACTCCCCAGACCTATTCAGGTAGGCGTGAGCTCCCTGATAAGCCTCCTTCAGTTGTCTGTGGGATATGAAAAGTCTCTGGGAGTTCCATATGTGATCATTCCAACATTCCTCTCTGGGAAGTGCTTGTTCCTATTTCCAAGAGCAGTGAGGAAGAGATCTCTACCTGTTAGTGGGATTTCTCAGTGTGCTCACAGAGGACCCCCTCGTCCTCTGACTTCCTGGGTTGAACAGGACAGAACATTTTGGAATTTCTGAAGGATTCACAGAAAAAGAGGATAGAACATCTGATCAGAAAATCTGCTGTTTCTATGAAAGTATTCAAAAGGAGAGCAGAGGCTCAAAATAGAGTTGAAATGGGCAAAATTAACACTTTCACCATTTACCCCCTCTGAGAAAAATGGATGAAAGGCCCCAAAGCCAGTAATGGCTTCCACGTGCTTGTTAAGCCTGTCTTCACAAAATAGAATACTAACTTTCATGGGGAGGTTAGTTTTCGACAGGTCATGTAGGGACTCTTCACGAACATGAAGTCTCCAAGCCATGGTGACCATTTCGTATTCCTATACCTGCTCCACAGGACATCCTCACCATCCTCTGCCTTAAAGGCCCTTCAACGGAAGGAATATTCAGGAAGGCGGCCAGTGAGAAAGCCCGCAAGGAGCTGAAGGAGGAGCTCAACTGTGGGTGCGCAGTGGATCTGGAGGTCCTCCCAGTGCACCTCCTGGCTGTGGTCTTCAAGGTGAGCCTGTGGCCCTGGTGCCAAGTAGCCTGCAGGGGCGCTGATGCACCCCTCAGGAAAGCAGCAACAAGCTACTCCCTAGAGGCAGTCAGCTCATCTTGGAGGTAGTTGTGGGGTAATTTTTTTTTCACTTTTAAGCCTTTTAATGATTCATAGAAGCACTTCTGTACCATGGACCCTAGTTTTCAGCAGAAAGAGGTGTGTGTGTGGTCAATTTCTCCAAATTTGGATTTGAAAGGGCAATTTGATTACCCCCATGGCCACACCATACCCTTAAATCTGTTCTTCCCAGAATTCACCCATCCAGGGACACTGTCTCTTACCATCCATCCCTTTTGTTGGGGATTGCTGAGTTGCAATGTGGGTGAGTCTGAGAGAGGTTCCCTAAATTAGCAAATGCTCAGTGACAGGGGAAGCTTAAGTACCCTGTGGAGATGGACCTCAAGCCAGGGGAATAGGTAAAGGTAACAACACGTTCTGTGGTACCAACAAGAAGGCTGATGGGCCTCCTTTCACCCTCCTCCAGGACTTCCTTCGAGGTATCCCCCGGAAGCTTCTCTCCTGTGACCTCTTTGAGGAGTGGATGGGTGCCCTGGAGAAGCCGAGTGAGGAGGACAGAATTGAAGCCCTAAAGCAGTAAGTCCTCAGAGTTGCTCTAGCAGGCCAGGCCTCCACCTTCTGTTCCTTCAGCAAACCATCAGAGGGCTTTGTGATTTGTGTCTTGCAAAAGGTGTGATGTTTAGGGGATCTGCATGGAATGATTCATGCACTGCCAGGGTAAAAGCCAGGAACCCCAGGATATTTAAAAGTAGTTCTACCCAAATGAAACAATGTACTTCAAAAAATAGAAAGCGAACTTTAATTCTCATAAATCCCAAGATGTGAGAGAGTCTAAAAACACAAGTCATTTAAAGTCATATGAGATGGGTTGGAGAGATGGCTTAGTGGTTAAGGGGCTTTCCCACAAAGCCTAAAACCAGGGTTCAGTTCCCCAGTACCCAAGTAAAGCTGGATACACAAAGTGGTGCATGCATCTGGAGTTCCTTTGCAGTGGCTGGAGGCCCTGGCATTCCCGTTTCCCCCCCCCTCTCCTCTCTAAATAAATAAATAATTAAAATATTTTAAAAGGTATGAGATGAACTCATACCTGAATGCACAGGGGAACTAACAAAATTTAGGGAGTTGGGGCTATCCTTAACCTACATTTATTGGTGTCATGCAGGTAGAAATTTTCTCATTAAACATCCCTCGCATCACAGTAGAGCAATTTGGAAACAACTGTTTTTGTGTTTATAAAACTCCTTAAAATATTCTGTACTCTTATAGTTATCCAAGAAGGAAACTACATAAGAACAAATTCCAATGGATAGCAATAATGACATATACAAAGTGTGAGCCTTTAATGACAAGAGAACCTCAAATGCCTAACTTTAAAATATTTAAAATACTTTGACACACACTAGGAAAACTTTTTACTAAGTTATAGTTGTCCCTCATGGTTAAGCATTTTGCATGAAATATTTATCAAAGAGAAGATGGAGTCTCTGTCCCAAAATAAAACAAACCCCAAGGGTATCATATGAAGTTTCTACCTAGACATAAAACTCCTTTATAGCAATAAATTCTTCTGAGAAATAAAAAGGATGCATGTATTAGGAAATAATCCAATTTATAACCATTATATCATGTTCATATTTAAGTACTTCCTTCACTGTGTTTGTGAACAGGCCCTTAGAGACCGACGTACTTGTCATAAAGTTTCTCAGATTGTATAAAACGAGCCCTCTTTACCTGGTGACCAATCACAGTGTACAAAACAGAAAGGAGTACTACACAGTTATTTGATGATTTGACAAAATGGTTTTCAAAATGCAAAGGCAAGGGGAGAAGGCACTTGCCTGCAAAGCCTAAGGACCTGGGTTCAATTCCTCAGTACCCATGTAAAGCCAGATGTACAAAGTGGCTCATACATCTGGAGTTTGTTTGCAACAGCTGGAGACCCTGTCACACCCATTCGCTCTGTCTGTGTCTCTTTTCTCTATCTCTCTTTCTGCTTGCAAATAAATAAAAAGTATTTTAATTTTTTTACATGAAAAGGCAAAGCAAATTATGGTGTTTAATTAGTATCTATCTGTATGCATATATAACAAGGGAGATGTTACTGGTGTCCCAGTTATAAAGACCTTGTGATTAACGAGCCTCATTCTGTGTCAGTTGCTCCTGCAAGTGTCTGAATAAATATTTCACAGTGTCATTTATGAAAATGCACCTTCCTCATTTGAGAGGAAGTCTGGTTTGGGTAGAACCTTTCAACAGGCCACACTAGAGCTGAATGAAAACCGAAGCCCCTCCGCTTTCTTCCAGGGTTGCAGGTCAGCTCCCAAGGCCCAACCTTCTGCTGCTCCGGCACTTGGTCTACGTGCTACATCTCATCAGCAAGAACGCCGAGGTCAACAGGATGGACTCCAGCAACCTGGCCATCTGCATCGGACCCAACATGCTCACGCTGAAGAATGACCAGAGCTTGTCCTTCCAGGCCCAGAAAGACTTGAACAATAAGGTCTGTGATCTCTGAGAAACTCATGATATGATCGAACTCGTTGCACAATTCAAGCAATGAAATTCTTATGGTTCTGGGTTTCTCAAAGTGACTCAAGGTCACAGTGAAACTCTGAAATACAGAGGGCTTTTTGTCATGGTCCCACTCTCTCAGGTGCATGCATTTACCATAGCTGAATGTTGTCCTAGAGACAGAAGACAAGAGTGACAGATTTTCATGTCACTATATCCTTGAATAGAAAATCTCCTCATTCTTTTTCTTCAGTGAATCACATTCTTCCAGTTTAACTATCAATTTGGAAAATTATTTGCTTAAATGAAAATTTTAGTTATATTAAAATAAAAGGGTTTTTTTTTATTTTTTTTATTTATTCATTTCCAAGGAGAGAGAGAGAGAGAGAGAGAGAGAGAGAGAGAGAGAGAGAGAGAGAGAGAGAGAGAGAGAGAACACCAGGGCCACCACCTTGTGGGTCTGGCATATGTGGGTACTGGGGAATTGAACCCGGGTCCTTAGGCACTGGAGGCAAGTGCCTTAACCGCTGAGCCATCTCTCCAGCCCAAAAGGGTTTTTTAAAAAATAATTCTTCAACAAAAGTGCATGTCTCACCAGCACATGTCATTAATCCCTGCACTAGAGAGGCTGAGGCAGGAGGATCACTGTGAGTTTGAGGTCAGCCTAGAGTAAGTTCCAGGTCAGCCTGGGCTAGAGTGAGAGACTGCTTCAAAAAACAAAAAGCATGTCTCAAAAAACCATGTGGGCTGGAGAGATGGCTCAGCGGTTAAGGCACTTGCCTCCAGTGCCTAAGGTCCCCGGTTCAATTCCCCAGGACCCACATAAGCCAGACCCACAAGATGGTGGCCCTGGTGCGCGCTCTCTCTCTCTCTCTCTCTCTCTCTCTCTCTCTCTCTCTCTCTCTCTCTCTCTCTCTCTCTTTCTCTGATTGAAAGTGAATAAATAAAATATTTTAAAATAAAAAAAAACCATGTGATAGCCAATTTTTCGTGCACATAAAAACATCTAGGGCTGAAGAGATGGCTTAGTGATTAAGGCATTTGCCTGCAATGCAGAAGGACCAGAGTTTGATTCCCCAGTGCCCATATACAGCCAGCTGCACAAGAGGGCACATGTGTCTGGAGTTCATTTGCAGTGGACTAGGGGCCCTGACACGCCCATATTCTCTCTCTGCCTGCCTCTCTGTCTCTCAAATAAATAAATAAATAAAATAATAAAAAATATTTTAAAAAACCATCTAGTCCTTTTGACCCTCCTGACTAGCTGACACCAATATGGCCTCATTATTTGCTATGTCCCTTTTGGAAAATGTCCACAGGCTGATGACCTGCTTCTTTATCCTCCCAGGTTAACACATTAGTGGAATTCCTCATCGATAATTGCTTTGAGATATTTGGGGAGAACATTCTGACGCATTCCCGCATCACTTCTGACGACTCCCTGGAACACACTGACAGTTCAGGTACAGAATGTTCTGGCACTTGATTGTGGTTCTGGGGAGAAGTTCACGCCAGTCATCTGTCCACTCAAGTGATGTCAAGTATCTGTGGTATTTGAAGCAGAAATTGCCTTCACAAATCACAGGTCTGGAAGGAAGTTGCTAAGCATGAGAACCTTGGTATGGGATCTTCCTGTCACACCTCCTCATGCTGTGCTCTTCTGGTATTGGTCTAGAATGTTCCCCTTCCTATTCTAAATCACAAATAACTCTTGGTCATACTAAGTAAACTTTAGCTGTAGCATTAGGGTAAGGAAGGAACTTTTTGTCTCTGCATAATGTGATATGGGACCATTGAAAATGATTGGAAATTGATTCAATAAAAGAGCCATCAAAAGTATCAATATTAGGACTGGAGAGATGGCTTAGCTGTCAAAGTGCTTGCCTGTAAAACAGAAGGAGCCAAGTTCAATTCCCCAGTACCCACATGAAACCAGATGCACAAGGTGGCATCTGGAGTTTGCAGTGGCTGGAGGCCCTGATGTGCCCATTCTCTCTCTCTCTCTCTCTCTCTCTCTCTCTCTCTCTCTCTCTCTCTCTCTCAAATAAGTAAATAAGATATTTTTTAAAAAGAAAAAAGTATCAATATTTAAGATTTCAGATCAATAAATTTTAGTGAATATTGTCACTACTGTCATCATCTTTTTCCTCCTCCCTTCTCCCTCCCTTGCTCATGCCATTTTTCCACATGCTGTCTGAAACAAAATTTAGGAACAAAACTTTGATTTGACAAACTATTGTCATATCAATCCCCAAAGCACTGTTGACATTAGAATGAATAGAGTGACCCGTAATAAATGTTATTTCTCAAAAACCTGAACAAAAAGCTCAACCGTTCCTTAACTTTCCCCAGATGTGTCAACCCTGCAGAATGACTCAGCCTACGACAGCAACGATCCTGACACTGAGCCCACCAGTACCGTTGCCTCTCCCA
Source organism: Zapus hudsonius (assembly GCA_004024765.1). NCBI lineage: Eukaryota > Metazoa > Chordata > Mammalia > Rodentia > Dipodidae > Zapus > Zapus hudsonius. Next base: position 4,066 of record PVHP010040497.1, on the reverse strand, counting down.
GCAGGCAGCTGGCGGGGTCTGCTCCTCCCGTGCTTGCCTTGGATGACAAGGGCCAGCCTGACACTTGTGAGTTAGGCCCAGAGCCCATTGTTAGCATGATAACCCGGCTGAAAAGTTCCATCAGCCAGCAGGACAGGAGGTTCTCAGAACCCAACATGTCACCCTCCCAAGAGGGCCTGGGGGCCCAGGTAACAAAGCAAAAACTAACAAAAAGTGAGGATGGTTTCTCCATGCCCCCGGCAGACTCTTGCTTTGAAAGCGAGGATGCTGAAGACCCCTTTCCAGAGAACTTCCTGCCAGTAGACGGCAAGCCCAAGAGGCCGATGGATCTGAAGGTCAAGTGCCTGAGCCAGGGCTTGGCATCCACAAGGGGACTGGTGCCCAAGGCCTTCTCCAGTGGCTCCCTGGGTGAGCCCTCAGACAGCTCACCCACACCTTCTCCTTCTGGTCCCAAAAGAAGTGTCTTCACCAGGCATCAGAGTTTCACCACAAAGACTGACAAAAGCAAGTCCAACAGGGAAATCAAAAAGCACTCCATGTCATTCTCCTTTACCTCTCACAAAAACATGCTATCCAGAACCTCCAGCCTTGAACCTGGGAAATCCAAAGAGTTTCCCAAAGAAAAAATCAAGAAAAGTTTGAGGAAAGAAAGCCAGCTTGCTGGCCGAATCATCCAGGAGTGCACGCCGGACATCCACAGCCAAACAGCACTAGGCCTCAGCTGGTCTCGAACCTGGGCCCTCTCAGTGGACAACGTGTTCCAGCTGGTTGATGGGAGGAAGCCTGGAAACCCACCATCCTACCAAGAGGCCATTCAATGCCAGGCATCCCGACTCAGCACTTATGGTGGCCAGACAGTCGGAAGCATGAGGGCGAGAATGCTTAGCCAGGAAGCCACACTGTCACCCCTGCTGCCTTCTCACCATGGGGACATGAACAGTGAAGGGACACTGAGTGGACACAGACCGTCTCCCATGACTGAGCCCTGGCAACAGAGCCAGACTGTCAATGTCTCTGTAGAAACTCGAGGGAGATCTGAGCTTCACCGGCTCAGGACCATGTCTGAGCTCCTGCACAAGGATAAGGTGGACCGAGTCAGGCAGCCATGTCTGACGGTCTTTGAGGTCGACCAACTCCAACGTGCCAAAGAGTCCTACATTTAAGAAAGAAGGCTTTGGGCCACAGCTAACTTGTGGTATCTGTAAATATGTCCAGAGAACTGTTTTCCAAAAAGTCATGAATAAGCTCCTACTGTGTGATGTGTAGAGAGAGCTCTCCTCTGTGAGGAAGGCTCACACAGTGGCCCACCAGACGGCACCTCGGTGGAGTTACAGTAGTGCAATATGCAGTACAGATCTAAAATGAGTTCTAGACAAGGCGTTACAGAAAGATGTTCACCTGTATCGCTGCAAGTGTTTGTGCACACTCCATGTCTCTCTCCTTTGTCCCCTGGGGTGGGTTACTGTTCGTTAGTGTCCAAAAAACTCACTTTTCCTTCCTTTTTTATGTCATGTCAAATGTTCACTTTTTCCACAAACTCCGTTTAAGGTGAAATGTCTAAATCTCTGGTGTGTGTTTCCTTAAGCAGGCTTGTGATAATTATCAGAACAGTTCAAGGAAATAGATTGAAAGGCACAGAGCTGAACGTTTGCAGTTGCCAGAATTGTCAGGAAAAGGCCATAATGGAATTCACGAAAAATACATATTTATGTCCTTGCAATCATTGAATTAACCTTGGGTAGACTAGTGGAAACGCACTATGTCACTCGCTTGGAGCACTTTGATTTTCTTTGTAGTTCAGTGGTGTCTTACACAATAGTGTGGAGGTAAGTGATTTTCTATGCATTGAGGTCAGATGTAAAACTTCAATGTAATTTCACTACAATAAATTGCCTTCCTCCTTCAAAGGTAAAAATGTCATATTTTTTTTACTAACATGTTACCTTCTTTCCTTCAATTAATAGGAACCCACCCGAATTAGACACACAATGGTTCATTGACCCAGCATTTATTGATTATAGGTTAATCATTTCAGGACAGCAAACAATCTGGGGATCTTGTGTTTAGGAGACACAGTCTCAGCTCTCTGGGAATTTGAAAAATGGTAAAAAGTATCCACTTTAAGCCACGTGTTAGAGCAAGCAGATATCCAGGGGCTGCTAAAAAATTTAGGATGGGGCTGAAGAGATGGCTTAGCAGTTAAGGCATTTGTCTGCAATGCAGAAGGACCAGAGTTCGATTCCCTAGTGCCCATATAAAGCCAGATGCACAAGAGGGTGCATGTATCTGAAGTTCATTTACAGTGGCTGGAAGCCTTGGGGTGCCCATTCTCTCTATCTGTGCCCCCCTCTCTCATAAATAAATAAATAAATAAATAAATAAATAAATAAATAAATAAATAAATAAATAAATAAAATATTTTTTTTAATTTAGGATGCACATCAAGGCTAAGATGACAAATGTAATATTTCTATTTGTAATGAATTAGGCTTTTCAGTGTATCTTATTTTTTGTGATATTCAGTTTAGTGAGTTATTAGCAATCATAATGATAACATATTCATAATTCATCAGAATTTACTACACAGTGCTCATATTTATCTAATATCTTAGAATACTGGACTCCAATTTTGCTTAGCGTTTTTTATAAAACATTGTGTATGTTTTTGATTGGTTGTAGCAATATTCTTGTGTTGACCTACCAGATGAAGACCTGATTCATCACCAGAGGTTGTTTACGGATAATATTGTGAGCCATGTTTTAAACCAGACTACTCAAGGCAACATAGTCAGACCCAATGTTAAAAACACTCTATTAAGGATTGGGACTATAGTTGGGTGGTAAAGCACTTGCCTAGTCTGAGTGAGACCCTGAATTCAATCCCCAGCTCAGCATTGTTCAAAAAAAAATCCTGATTTAAAATATTCTATTTGATCTGGAGAGATGGCTTAACAGTTAAGGCATTTGCCTGCAAAGCAGAGGTCCAGAGTTTGATTCCCCAATACCCATGTAAAGCCAGATGCACAAGGTGGTGCATGTGTCTGGAGTTTGTTTACAGTGGCTGGAGGACCTGGTATGTCCATTCTCTCTCTCTCTCTCTCTCTCTCTCTCTCTCTCTCTCTCTCTCTCTCTCTCTCTCTCTCCCAATTAAAATATTTTTAAAAAATAAAATGAAATATTCTATTAAGCACCAATAATATGCAAATTTCAAGGAGTAGACCTTTCCCCTCTGGTTTCTAACTGAAGAAAAGCAATCCCTTCCCAAAGTTCACCACTGTGCTAAGTGGGTGTTGAAAAGATGCAGGAGGAGGAGGTGAGCATCCCCCACCATGTTCTTAGTGAAGGATACAGTTCATCTGTTTGAGACAGTCTCCTATGGTTCTCCAGCTGTCCTTGAATGCGCTATCCTTCTGCCTCAGCCTCTTGAGTGCTCAGTTTACAGGTCAGCTCCACCAACCATACATAGCTGTTAATGCATGGTTGATGGAGCCGACCTTAATGTATGGTTGATGGAGCCAAGAGAATCAAAGCGCTGCCACCAATCAACTACTAAAAGTTAGGAAGTTTCGCATGTGTTTCCACTTTACCAGTGACTTTACCAGTGACTTAACCTCCTCATGAGCTCACTCAAATCATGAAAACCCATCCTAGATTTTCTTTTTTTTTCAAGGTAGGGTCTCATACTAGGCCAGGCTGACCTGGAACTCACTCTGTAGTGAGTTTACTCACTGGCCTCGAACTCACAGTGACCCTCCTACCTCTGCCTCTCAAATGCTGGGATTAAAGGAGTGCACCACCACAACCAGCTCCAAATTTTCTTCTTTTTAAAAAGAAAGACTGAGAGTAGAAATCATCTAGCTCGCAAGGTGTCATGGTTTGATACAGGTGTCCCCCACAAACAATTGAATGTGTTCTGATAGATCGATCCTCAGCTGATGGCAGTTTGGGTTTTACAACCTTGATGAAGCTGTGTTGTTGGGGGTGGGCTTATGGGGTTATAAGCCAGCTTCCCCTTGCCAGTGTTTGGCACACCTTCCTGCCGCTGTTTGCAGCGCTGTGGCAGAGG
>PVHP010040496.1:0-15849 GCA_004024765.1 Zapus hudsonius | reverse complement strand
GAGGGGGCGGAAAGATTGTAAGAGCCGTGGTGGGGGAGATTATCCAGAGGCATGGCCAGGAGAACCTGGCTGAATACTAGGCTCTCCATGGTCCCCTGTCACAAGGACTGATCCAGACGACCCATGGAGGAGGTTATCCAGTGGAGGGGGGAGGGGAGGGCAGTGGGGAATTGGGGATAACAACTCATTGTTTGCCCACCAAATGTTGTAACTCATTATGGACAATAAATTTTAAAAAAAAGAGGGCGCATGTGTCTGGAGTTCATTTGCATTGGCTGGAGGCCCTGTCGTGCCCATTCTCTCTCTGTCTGCCTCTCTCTCTCTCTCTCTCTCTTTCACACACACACACACACACACACACAAATAAGAAAGAAAGAAAGAGAAAGAAAGAAAGAAAGAAAGAAAGAAAGAAAGAAAGAAAGAAAGAAAGAAAGAAAGAAAGAAAGAAAGAAAGAAAGAAAGAAAGAATCACAGTCTCCCACCAACCTTTCAACACCAATGTGTCTTATCTTTTAAAAGCTAATTGCTTTGAGGGGAGATTGCTTTCTCCTTTATGTATCAATATTCATTATGCTCAAGTAGCTCACTGCACACCAGCATTCCACAGCGATATGTCGTCTCCCTTCCTGCTTCCCAGACACTCCATCTAATTCTCATGTTCTTCACACCAGCATTTGGTCCCATGATGCATTCCTTCTTTTCATCTGGACTATAGATTCCAGGTGGCTTATTTGGAATTGTGTCTCTGGAGAGAGTTCACCCATTGTTTTTTTTTTAAGTTTTTAAAAAATATTTTATTTATTCATTTTCAAGCAGAGAGATAAGAGAGAGGGAGGGAGAGAGAGAGAGAGAGAGAGAGAGAGAGAGAGAGAGAGAGCATGCACCAGGGCCACCACCTTGTGGGTCTGGCTCACGTGGGTCCTGGGGAATTGAACCTGGGGCCTTAGGCACTGGAGGCAAGTGCCTTAACCTCTGAGCCATATCTCCAGCCCTATTTATTCATTTTTCAAACAGAGAGATACTGAGAGAGAGAGAGCGCACCAGAGCCACCACCTTGTAGGTCTGGCTTATGTGGGTTCTGGGGAATTGAACCCGGGGCCTTAGGCACTGGAGGCAAGTGCCTTAACCTCTGAGCCATCTCTCCAGCCCCCACCCATTGCTTTTGATCCTGCATTAGGGAAACTTTATGTCAAGTCAAACATGAAAACCTACGAAGATCAAGGAAACAGCAAGCTCCACAAAAACCTCAACTTGACAGGGATTAATTAACATGCACCTCATCGTTGTCACTGAACATCAGTGGCCTCAACGCCCCAATCAAAAGACATGGACTAAGCACCTGGGTCAGAAAAATAGATCCATCACCAAATGGCCTTGATATGCATGACTTTGAAGTGCCCGACACCACGTTCCTAAGACCTTCAAAATGGGAGGAAAAGTTGATGATACTGAAAGAAAATAGAGACTAACTGAGGGGTCGGGAGGAAATCATCATGGTTTATTGTGTACAAGATGGAAGCTGCCGGGCTGGAGGAATGGCTCAGAGGTTAAGGCACTTGCCTCCAGTGCCTAAGACCCAGGGTTCAATTCCCCAGGACCCACAAGGTGGTGGCCCTGGTGCATTCTCTCTCTCTCTCTCTCTCTCTCTCTCTCTCTCTCTCTCTGATTGAAAATGAATAAATAAAATATTTTTTTAAAATAGATGGAAGCTGTCACCACAAGCTACTGTCCCACAACACCAAGAGACCCCACTGGATCTGGAAACAAAGCCAGCTCCCAGATGGTTAGTCTATATAGTGCCGGAAGACACTACATGAGCTGCCAGGGGAAAGAACCCAATGATATTCACAGACAGGAACTGATGACCTGAGAATGTAGAGAGCACTGCCGTAAGACAGAGACCAGCAAGACAAGAAGTGCTTGTCTGAGCAACTGTGGTCTTAACCATGGTGTGTAATCAATGGCTCTCTGATTGGCTAAGAGTGAACCCTTAGCTGAAACCGGGATCCAAGGCAAACTCTATGGAGACCAAGAACCCCGACTCCAAGGGGAAACCCCCACGAATCATGGGCCCATAGTGAGGCTGCACACATTAAAACATTGCCAAATTAGCAATGTTTGCCCCCATGTAAGCTATACTGATCTCACTCTCCACTGGAGACTCTGTTTTTATTTTTCAGAAGGCATTGAGAAATGTGGACAACCCAATTCCACCGACAAGACATGGGATGATGGCTGACACCCAGGCAGGAGATGAACCACTCCTGACTCATTGTCTAGGGTCTAAATGAAATCAAAGAGGAAATGGCAATGAGCAAGGGTTCTGCTTCCACAGCAAATCAGACCTCCTATGAAACAGAAATGGAGAGAGACACCGAAGATACTCAAAATAGCCCAAAGCAGAAACTCAGAGACTCTTAAGAGCTCAACAGTAAAGCAGACTTAAAACTCACCCACCATGACTCAGGGAATTTTGTGGAAGAGGGGACAGAATGATTGTAAGAGCCATGGTAGGGGGAATATCCAAAGGCATTGTCATCCCCACCCCCACACACACACACACACAAAATGTCTACTGCTTGAACATTTCATAGCCCTCCTTCCCATGGATCATTCCAGAAATTCCACTGAAGAGAGCCTTCCATGGATTGGGGGCAGAGAGGAGGGAAATGCTGATACCAACACAAGACTTGTTCCTAGAGAGTGTTTCTGATTATTAACAATAAAGAAATCAATTTTAAAGTTAAAAAGAAGGAAAAACTGATCCAGTCATTTGCTATGTACCAAAAAAAAGCCTCATCTACCATTTAAGACAGACACTATCTTAGGGTGAAAGGATGGAAAAAGATATTCCAAGCAAATGGAAATAACAAAGAAACAGGTGTGTCTACACAAGCATAAGACAAAATAGACTTTAAACCTACAGTAAGTAGAAGAGATAAGAAGACCACTTCATACTCACTAAGGGAGCAATTCAACAAGCAGGCGTTACAATCATAAACCTATATGCAGCAAACAGGTGTACCAAATTTTATAAAGCAAAACCACTGAATGGAATGATAATTTCTAATGTTGTAAAAATGTCTATCTGAACACAGTTTCACTTCTAGCTCCTTCTTGGGCTTGAAATTGATTCTACAAGTTTCTACTTTTCCTCTGGCTGGTCTATCCCAACATTTAATTCCTGGTTCTTTTGTAAAGTCTAAGTTTCTTCCCGTGTTATGAGTGAAGGTATTTCTTTGGGACCTGATGGATCATGGATTAAAATTATTGGGCCCACTGACTCCCAACCCCCAGCCAGACTCTGTTTATACATTTTTCAGAAAGTAATGAGAATGGTGAGCAATCTAATCCCACCAATTGGACCTGAGATGATGGGAGACACCCAACCAGGATATTAACCTCCCCTAACTCACCACCTGGAGCCCCAACAAAACCTCTAAGGAAGTCGTGAAAGGAGCTACCTGTACAACAAGTCAGATAACCAATGGAAGGATGATGGATGCCCAAAATAATCCAAAGTAGAAACCCAAAGGCTCTTAAGAGCTCAACAATAAAGAAGACTTAAAACTCACTATGACTCATGGAAATTCACAGAAGAGAGGGTGGAAAGAATATAGGAGTCATGGCAGGGGAGAATAAATATCCAGAGACATTGCCTCCCTCAAACACACACACACACACACACACACACACACACACACACACACACACACACACACACAAATGGCCAAAAGCTCATGAAATTCATAACCCCCTATCCCATGAGCTGATCCGGCAATCCCACTGAGGAGGGACCTCAGTGAATTGGGGCCAGAGAGAAAGGAAATGGGGGTACCCACATAAGAATTATTCTATGTTGTGTGTCTAATTTAAAATATATATTTTTGGAGAAATCTTATTGTGGACATAACAGAGTAGTTATGTCCTTTGCAGAGTCCTGTCACCCATATGAGGCCGTTTCCTTAATCTCTCCCATCAGGGAAAGACAGGCTCCATGGAATACAACAGTTTCCTTCACCATCGTTTCTTGAAACTTCTTGGAAGAAACTTATTAAGGACTTCTAATTTGTTTCTGGTTAAAAAAAAAAAGTTTTCGATTGTTATTTTCAATTCCCCAATGAGACACTGTCACTGTTGTACTCAGTGATGGGATAACCACTGCTCTGGTGGGAGGTGATATCAGAGGACTTCACCGTCTCTCTCTTAGAAAGTTGTTAGCTGTTTACCACTAAGCCCCTGAGTGTCATGATGGGCCCATCCTCCTGATAAGAGACAGGATATAGGTGACTGTATGTCACTCCTGTAGACAGAGCACAGAAGTAAATGGACTCTACGTCAGAATGGTAAAGTGCAGAACCTGGAAAGATGGTCCTGGCTCCCTGACATAAGGAACCCACGCAGCAGAGGGGGGTTTCCTACAGCTTGACCTGGACTTCTAAAGCAAGGCTATAGGTAAGAAACTCCATGTGCATCTCTGATTTCTCCAAAATGATTTTTAATATTGATTTATTTGCAAGCAGAGAAATAGAGAGAAAAGAAATACAGACAGACAGAGAGAGGCAGAGAGAGAGAGAGAGAGAGAGAGAGAGAGAGAGAGAGAGAGAGAGAGAGAGAATGGGCACACCAGGGCCTCCAGATGCTGCAAATGAACTCCAGAAGCATGTGCCACTTTGTGCATCAGGCTTTACGTGGGGACCGGGGAATCAAAGTCTGATCGTTAGGCTTTACAGGCAAGTGCCTTACCACTGAGCCATCTCTCTAGCCTATCCAAAATGTTTTACTGATCACCAAGAATATCAATTGGTAGTGTGATGAAAAGTAAACTCCTGGACTGGAGAGATGGCTCAGCGTTTAAGGCACTTGCCTCCAGTGCCTAAGGCTCCAGGTTCAATTCCTCAGGTCCCACATAAGCCAGACCCACAAGGTGGTGGCCCTGGTTCTCTCTCTCTCTCTCTCTCTCTCTCTCTCTCTCTCTCTCTCTCTCTCTCTCTCTCTCTCTCTCTCTCTCTCTCTCTCTCCTTGAGAGAGAGGGCACCAGGGCCACCACCTTGTGGGACTGGCGTATGTGGGTCCTGGGGAATTGAACCCGGGGCCTTAGGCACTGGAGGCAAGTACCTTAACCGCTGAGCCATCTCTCCAGCCCTTATTGGCAACTTTTAATTCAATGCCTTAACTGCATTTTACTTTTATACAAACACCAAACTTTAATTCTTAAGCATTACAGACTAATTTAATAAATGAAAAGTCATAATCTTTCTTTTCCACTCATTTTGAGCCTTTGTTTTTGGTTTATGTACTCATTTTGAGACAGGACCTCACTATGTAGCCCGTTCTGGCCTTGAACTTGCTATGTGTCTGAGACTGGCTGGTTTTGAACTCAAAATCATAGCCTCGCCTCTGCCTCTCAAGTGCTAAAACGTGTTTATACTTTAATTACTCTTTAAATACTTTTAGTCTACCTTTCCATTCTACAGATATATAACAATTTCAAATAAGTTAAAAATTTAGAAATGTTAATTATAACATTTATATAACATGAAAATTGATAACTGCAATGATATTCAACATTCATTATGTAAGACTAGGCTCCTTGCTAAAATGGTGGTTTCTAAAGGCAGAAGATGTTTCTATCAATTTTTGGCTTTCATTAATTTCTTTATTGTTAACCTAGCAATATAATTTTATTATCAATGTTCAAGATTTTTTTCATAGACAAATGCTATAATTATTTCCTATATTTCATGCTAAATGAATAAGGCAATTGAATCCTCTACATATAAAATCGTTTGGTATTTTTACTTTATATTATTTTAGATTTTAATTTGCATTCTCTCTTGTATTGAGTAGATACTGTATTTGAATATTTGCAATGATAGTAGCCATGGAAGACCTTCATTCAAATTAAATAGCATCAAATGTTTACCTTTAACAATATAATATGGACACGCACGTATCTTGAATCTCTAATTACAACTTTGGTGAATTATATTTTTTTCCATTTTGTTACAAAATAGGTCATTCTCATTGCAATTTGCTTTCTTGTCTTTTTATATAAATAGGAAAATGCTTAGCAAACACAGAGATGTTTGACCAAAGCACCAAGCATGAAGAGATTTTAACACAAACAAAATGGAAAATTGTATATCACGACAAGTACATATTTCTTTTAAAATTATTAGAAACTTGAAATAACACACACACAGCACGAATTCTAATTCAGTCTTTGAAAACCATAAGAATAAATTGTTTTGTTGCAGGAATTTCTGAATGGCAAATGGTTCATAGTAAACAATAGACTTGAATTGCCTTGAAGAAATACACTCCTGGGCTGGTGAGATGGCTTAGCGGTTAAAGCACATGCCTGCAAAGCAGAAGGACCTGAGTTCGATTCCCCAGTGCCCACATAAAGCCAGATGCACAAGGTGGCATATGTGTCTGGAATTTGTTTGCAGTAACTGAAGGCCCTGGCCTGCCCATCCTCTCTCTAGCTACCTCTCTCTCAAATACACTCTCTCCAATAAAAAAAAAAAGTAAAATAAAATAAAATCAAGAAATACACTCCTGGCCCTTCTCCTTTCCAAGATTCTGTGACTCTGGATTAAAGAACTGTCATCAAAACTGAATGTCATCCAGTGCCCTGCCAACTGCAATCATCTTTGCCTCCCAGACAGGAATTGGAATCCTGGGCAACATTTTCCTCCTATCTTGTTACATCTTCATGACCTGCACCAGACAAAGGTTAAAGGACATTGATTTGATTCTCAAGAACCTGATTTTAGCCAACTGTTTGGTTCTTCTCTCTAGAGGAATTCCTCGGACAATGTTATCTCTTGGGATGAAAAACTTTCTAGATGATTTTGGGTGCAAACTGGTTTTCTATCTTCACAGAGTGGCCAGAGGAGTGTCCCTTGGTGCTACCTGTATTCTGAGTTGCTTCCAGGCCATCAAGATCAGCCCTAGGAGCCCTCAGTGGACAAAGGTCAAGGCCACACCTGTCAAGTACACTAGGTGTTCCATTACCCTCTGCTGGACCCTTCATATGCTGCTGAATAGTATTGTTCTTAATTATATTACTGGCCCAAGAGAAAGCAACAACCACACAGAGATAAAGGACTATGGGTACTGTTCTGCTGTAATTCTGGGTGGAAAAATATCCTTGGTGCATTCAGCGATATGTTCCTCCATTGATGTGCTGTCACTGGGGTGTATGGTTTGTACCAGTGGCTTCATGATGTGCATCTTGTACGAACATAAGCAGACTGTCCTGTACATTCACGGGAACAACTTCTCTCCAAAAGTCTCTGCTGAGACTCAAGCCACCCAGAGCATCCTCATCCTAGCGAGCATATTTTTCTGTTCTTACTCTCTATCTTCCTTCTTTACCTTCTATATGTCTCGCTTTGATAAACCCAGTCACTGGCTGGTGGACACCAGCTCACTTCTAGCTGCAAGCTTCCCCTCTCTTAGCCCCTTCGTGCTCCTCGGCAGAGACCCCCGGGTCTACAGGCTCTGCTTTACCTGCTGTGAAAATATTAACCATTTATGTAAACTGGCCAGAATGCTATAAATGCCAGAATATATGCCTCTGGAGGCTGACCATTCTTTCCTCCCATATATTTAACTACTGACCACAAGCAAGTCATATTGTGAACATAATCAAGAGAGGAACTAGGGGCACAAAACTGTTTGTAACAACAATCAGCCAGGCATGAATCAGAAGGTCTATGCATTCCTAGTCCGTAATGCTTCCATTGAAGCAGAACTGCGTGTTTCGCCCTCTCTCCATGTCCACATGTGCCCTTTAGTCCCTAGGAGACCTGCTAACAGCCAACAGGTGTTGATGGTAATGGGATTTCCTCACAGAGATTATTACAGTGTTGCAGAACCATCTCTGGAATGGTGACTCCCACACCAACACAAGTGGAAAAGAGATTTATTTCTCGAACCCTGGGGCCCACAGCCGAGGTGGCTCTCAAACGACTGTGGTCCTCAACCCCATGGGTAGTCTCATAATATACTGTAGTATAAGGAGGTGGGACAAGCAAGCAAGCGGAGCTTTCCAGAAGCAGTGTGGCAGTTAGTAGTTAGGGGTTGACAAGTGGGACTGAGCACTGGGAGGAAATACCCAGCTATTGTGTAGTTAAGTGACTGACGTTATTGTCAGGTTACCATCTACTTCCGTTTCCTCCTTCTAACCATGCTGGGGGCTGAGCAGTCCTCCCTTGCCATTCTGGAACTTTCCAGTTCATGGAGTTAAGAGACTAGATTACTTTAACATTGAATGATTTTAGTCTGCCTCCGTTCAGTTGCCAAGCAGTCTGCATTTGCAATGAATCAATAAATCAATATTTTCTCTCCTACTACAACAGCTCTGCTCATGGATTAGACTCTCCTTGGCTTTCATTTGAGGCCACTTTCACATCCCTCTTGCTCCTCCTCATCTGGACTTCTTTCAGAATCATTACTCGAAGGGAACTAAAAAATACGGTTTCACATCTTTAATCCCAGCACTTGGGAGGCAGAGGTAGGAGGATTACTGTGAGATCCGGGTCAGTCTGGACTAACGAGACCCTGCCTCAAAACAAACAGAAAGTTGCCACTTCTCAATAATCTTGGTTTTACTCTGACACATGTATGTACTTTAGGTTATTGGTGACCACTGTGTCAACATGATAAGAATAAAACAACCATCGCTATTATTTATGATGTTGAATGAGATCATTCTGGCAGCCTGGAGCTGGTCATGGTGGATATTTGATTAGTGCAATTGACAAATACTAAAAGCGGTACTTATCATGAAATGACTGGACCTGTGATAGAGAATGTGTTACTAATGCGGACATTGTCTGAAGAATATAGTATCTGTGACTGTTACACTTTGAATAGAACCGAAAACCAAAAATATTTCTCTGTACTCAAAACCATTTTTTTCCACTCACCAAGGAAGTGTATTGAGTTCCTGAAGAATAAGTTCCAATACACATCTCTGTTATACAAGTGTATTTATTTATGAAAGGACAATACCAATATCCAATTGAAATTAGGCACAAAAGATATTAATACACAGCAAATAAATACAAGAAGAAAGTTCAATACCATGAAACACAAAAAAGGCAATTAAAACGGTTTAATGATACACCTGTTTAAATGGTTCAAATTAAAAAGAGTGGCCAAAACAAGTACCAACAAGAAAGTGGAGGAACTGGTTTGGCCATTGGTAATGCCCTCGGGCAGTAAATAACCTCACACTCATGCTCATGCAAGGGACTCTAATTAACTCGTGGGTCAAAAACAAACATAAAGGCATGAAACAGGGCAGGGATTCATTGAGAAGGGCTTTAGAGGGAGCTAGCCGGGGACAAGAAGATAGTTGGGGGAGAAATAAGATCAAAATTCATTATACACATTTCAAAAGTGTCATTTTAAAATATTTTATTTCCAAGGAGAGAAAGAATGAGTGCGCCAGGGCATCTAGCCACTGCAAAGGAACTCCAGATGTGTGCACCACTTTGTGCAACTGGCTTTATGTGGGCACTGGGAAAATGAACCCGGGTCGTTAGGCTTTGCTAACCACTAAGCCATCTCTCCAGCCCTGAAATTTTTTTAAAAATTGAAAATAGCAAATCAAGAGTGTGGAGTAAGAATGCTCAGAGTTGGTGAAAATGCAAGTATGTGTAATCAGTGTAGATCAAGTTGAGTTTTTTCTAAATTGAAACATCCATATACATGATAATCCATATCATGAATTACTGAAACAGGAGAAATAAACACGTGTGCCTCTTAAGAATGGTATGCTTCTATCTATGGTCACCTTGGGTATAACAGCTCAAAACAGGATTCAACTCAAGTGCCCACAAAGATATGGATTTTTTTAAAAAGGGGGATAAATGGGGAGTGGCATGCTCACAGACCCAAATACTACTCAGCAATAAAAAGGATAAGTTATCCAAAGAGCAGCGGTTATGAATTCTCAAAAAGAATTACGTACTAGGAAAAATAACCTAAAGAAAGAAAAAGAAATTTTTTTTTCTTTTAGGAAAGAGTAAATGTTTTATATTTCCATTCAAAAATTCTACTCTTGTGAATGAAATTATTGTACACTTGCAAAGCTCAGGAACAAGAAGATAGTAACAGGGCAGGAAGTGAATTACAGACATAGTTATCATCATTGAAGATGATTTCATGAGTTTATGACACAACTCCTAAAAAAAAAACTGAAATCCACAGATAATAGGTTACCGCATGTCACAAACACATCAACAAGCTTTCAAGTTAAAATCTAAGCCCTTGGTAGTGCATGTGGGAGGGGAAGGCAGCCCTTTATCAGTGCAGGAGAAGATGGCAAGCAATGACGGCTTCCATGATACCAGACTACGGAACACTGACTGGGTCACAATAGCTACATCCCTGACTCTAGGGTCTCGGTGACCTCTGTCCTCACTCTCCTATTCTACAGCAAGATTTGAGATAAACAACCCAGACAGACCACAAGAACACAAAACCTACAGATGATTTTTTTTTGACAATGACCTCAGTGACTAGACATGCATGGATCTCTAGGTCTTGTAAGTTCTGACGACCACACGGAAAGATTTGCCCTTTCACAAGAGGCACAAGCCTTTGGATTTGCCGCAGACCCCACCACAGTCATTTTTTTGTACACCAGTGAGGGTTCACATCTGTCTGATCATTTCTGGTCATGAATGATATCAGGGCACGCAGCTGCTCATAGACCCTGTGAGTGGTGTGTCCTCTGCATCCTAGGCACGGTGACATCCTCTGAGGAAAATGGAGCAAAGGCATCCCATTCTCACAAGGACAGGAACTTGGGGTGACAGATGGCTTCTGCTCAGGATAACCTCAGAAAGTATCACAAGAATAGACATCCAAGTGGAAAATTTTTGGGCTAAAAACCCCTGTATTTCCTACATTGCCTTGGGCAGCAATACAAATTTAACAAAAACCAGGGTGAGAGTTATTTTCTGCTGTTTTACTGTACCTGTGGAGTTGCACAAAGTTGACAAACCCATAAAAGCTGTCTGTCCTTTCACACAAAGAACACTAAGTCTACATTCTAGCCTTCCTGCGTAGTAAATGCCAAGGATGAAGGGATCTTTGGGAATAAGGCATCCATTATTGTACAAACCAGAGCACTTCAAAGAAGGCAGGAAGGCTGGAAACACTCACTCACTGTCACGTGGCACTAATTAAAAGCTTTTCTGTAGGAGCCTTCAGCAGACTGGCTTCTTGGTAAAAACTGTCAGATGTATGCTCCAGGCAATGAAAAAAGGAACAAGTCTCCTATCAACCCTGTTCAAGTGTTCCCCCAGGGAGATGGGTTTTTTAGTACAGTAAGGTGACCAGAGCACACTGAGCATGGCAGGAGAGGAAGATGACTTCTACCAGAGCAAGTGACAGTGATATACATGGCAGGGGCCCTCATCAGCTCAGTAGATACAGAGCAAGTTCTGTAAGCCTCGCACGTGTCTAAACGCACGGGGAATGTCACGCTCCTGGATGTTGGAGCTCATCCAACTTCAACTCAGGTAGGTTGGTTCCCTCACAGAGGCTCTCTGGTAACGGAAAACTGAAGAAAGAAGGCATTCCCTAGAGATCCAAGGCTACTCACCAGTGTGAACTTTCATGGGAGGCCTTAGTCTGAGGGTTTCTCCACAGTTGCTATTTATTACATGAGGCTTCTCCATGTTGTGACATTTTTGGTGATGAATGAGGCTAGAGCACTGGTTAAGGGAAAGACCACACTGGTCACATTATTAAGGCTTTTCTCCAGTGTGAACGACCTGATGTTGAACGAGGCCAGACTTCTGACTAAAAGACTTGCCACACTTGCTACACTCATAGGGCCTCGCTCCCGTATGAATTCTGCGGTGCTGGATAAGGATAGAGCTTTGACTAAAGGCTTTCCCACACTCACTACACTTGTAAGGCCTTTCTCCGGTGTGAACTCTCTGGTGTTTAATGAGGGTAGCTTTCTGGCTAAAGGATTTCCCACACTGGTCGCATTCATAAGGCTTTGCTCCAGTGTGAATTCTCCGGTGTTGGTTAAGAATGGCACTTTGGCTAAAGGAGTTTCCACATTCATCACACTTATAAGGCCTTTCTCCGGTGTGAACTCGCTGGTGTTTCACAAGGGTAGCTTTTTGGCTAAAGGATTTCCCACACTGGTTACACTCATAAGGTCTTGCTCCTGTGTGAGTTTTCTGGTGGTCAATAAGACTGGAGTTCTGTCTGAACAATTTTCCACATTCACTGCACTCGTAAGGCCTCTCTCCAGTGTGGATTCTCCGATGATCATTCAGGTGGGAGGTTTGGCTGAAGAACTTTCCGCACTCACTGCACTCCCAAGGCCTTTCTCCAGTGTGGACTCTCTGGTGCTGATCAAGTGAGTACTTGCCACGGAAGCTTTTCCCACAACTGTCACACTCATAAAGCTTTTTTCCAGTGGAGGAGGCTCTTGGTTGGTGACTAAGAGTGTTTTTGTCACTTGTAGATCTTCTACGTTCTCCTGACTTGTGACTTTTATGATTAGGAGCATTTTCCTGTCCCTCGGTGGCTTTCCAGTGACTTTTATTATTGTGAGTGTTTTCCCTTCCCTCAGTGGTTTTATTGTGACTTTTATTCGTATAAGTGTTCTCCCCTCCCTCGGTGGCTTTATTGTGACTTTTTTGACTCTGAGTGTTCTCCCTTCCCTCGGTGGTTTTACTGTGGCTTTTGTTAGTATGAGTGATTTCCCTTCCCTGGGTGGTTTTATTGGGCTTCTTCCTGTCGGGCAAGGCCAGGGACTTGAGAAGGCTTGATATGACTGGAAGGTCCTTCCCAACCTCCCAACTGGGAAAAGACTTGGCTGACGTGTGGAACAGACGTCGTTTCCAATGGGAGGCTTTATCACTATCCCTCTTCAAAGGGTTCTCTTTCCTACTGTAGTTTTGGTGCTGGTGGACTGTGGCACACGGCCCTACCCTGTGTTTCTGCTCCGGTGTATCAGCCAGGTGCAAAATATCTTGCAGAACTGGGACACACTTTGCACAGAGGTGAGTTTCTGGTGTAGATGGAGTTGCCTCTGAAGGCCTGACCTGTGACACTCCGACAGAAAGCCTCCGCTCGGAAGGCATCTCTTCATCCTCCATTCCATGTCCACAACCTGAAACAGAAATGACAAAATGCACTTTGACTATGCTTGGGGGAAAGTCCATCACACACATTATATAGAACCATTCTGTAGCTGGGAACAGGTTCAGGGAGGGGTTGTATGGAAAGATCAGGTCTCTAAAGATTACAACCTTGGGCTGGAGAGATGGTTCAGTAATTAAGGTGCTTGCTTATAAAGCCTAACGACCTGAATTCGATTCCCCAGTACCCACATGAAGTCAGATGCACAGAGTGGCACATGCATCTGGAGTTTGTTTGCAGTGGCTAAAGGCCCTGGAGCACCCATTCTCTCTGTCTCTCTGCCAGGCATGGTGTCACAGGCCTTTAATCCCAGCACTCAGGAGGCAGAGGTAGGTGGATTGCTGTGAGTTCAAGGCCAGCCTGAGACAACATAGTGAATTCCAGGTCAGCCTGGACTAGAATGCGACCCCCACCTCAAAAAAAAAAAAAAGATGATGAGCTCATCAGATAAAGGGCATCAGGATGAGATGGACTGCAGAGAATCTACAATGGCCTCTAAATTCTATGGCACTGTGCTCATCCAGTTATCACTGAGTGACCTCAAAATACCCACAACCTCCCAGAGAGCAGGATACTGTCTGCTGGTGACGACAACGGTGAAGAAGGTGCTTGTGTCCAACCAAGTTCCATTCAATTTAAGATGAGTAGCAAGTGTTCAGGTTTAGTCATTATACAGCCAGATGGTATGTGTGAGGCAGTGATGGAAAACATTACAGACGGACAGTCTAGAGGAATGACCTGTGCCCAGAAACCAGTGGAGAGGGCAGCCAGGCAACAGAGGATGCAGATAAAACAAGAAGTCAGGAAGCTAGCATGATGGGAAAGAAAACATGAAATGAGGTTTGTTGGTGGCAATTATAAGTGGACAACAGTGGGCACAAGACGGGTTCCTCTTGTGAGCTGAAAAGAGCTTGGATATGGTACCTTCTAGACATCGCTCACCATGCTCAGGCCTCCTTCATTGAAACCATGTGCACTTTTTGAAGAAACCATATTTCCATACATAACTCAAATAATGTCACTGCAGGTATTCTCATGAAACAAGGTCCATGGAGAGGGCGAGCGAAACAGAACAAGTGGTCAACATGGATAGGGTATCTCAGCACACATTAGGACCACAGAAAAAAAAACAAAAAACACTACTTTTTAAAACTCCAGGAAGGGTACAAGCCAAATGTGGTGGCTCATGCCAGTAATTCTAGCACTTGAAGAATGAAATAGGATTGCTGGGAATTTAAGGCCAGCATGGGCTATAGAGTGAGTTTCAGGTCAGCCTGGGCTGAAGTGAGGTCCTGTCTCTATACTTTTTATTTATTTATTTATTTATTTATTTATTTATTTATTTATTTATTTACAAGCAGAGAGAGAGAGACAGAAAGAAAGAGAGAGAGGAGAGAGAGAGAGAGAGAGAGAGAAAGGGCATGCCAGGACCTCTAGCCACTACAAACAAACTCCAGATGCATGTGCCACTTTGTGCATCGGGCTTTACATGGGTACTGAGGAATCGAACCTGAGCCACCAGGCTTTGCAAGCAAGTGCCTTTAACTACTGAGTCATCTCCCCATTCCAGGCGCAATGACTTTAGACAAAGCCAGGGAGATGACAAAATGGCATCCATTAAGATGACTGCAAGATACCCAGACCACACAGACCGGTAGGTATTAAGGTTGTAAACCACATGGGGTAGTAGACATAGCTCAATGTCAGCACCCATATTATATATGCCAAGAAGATGTGAAAGTAAACAGACCCCCAAGGTCTGGCTGGGAGGAAAGGTCAAGCCTGACTCTGAGGGAACAGAGCTAGACAAAAGCCTAGGACAATGATGGCCTTACCTAGAGAGTTTGTAAGTGCAAAGTTCTGCAGCATGACACTGAGGTAGAGGAGTCTCTGAGTCTCATCGAGAAGTTTCCATTCTTCACGTGAGAAGCAAATGGCCACGTCCTCAAAGGTCACAGGGCCCTGCCATAACGGGGAGAGGTCACTTCACAATCAATGTCTCCCCTAAGATCCCAAGAGCATCCACCTATCCATACATCCTCTGCTCCTCCTCTTCCCCACATTCGTACCTCAAAGGAATATCAGGCCCTGAGGCCACAACACACTCAAGGTCCCCGTATCAATGGTACGGCACCAATGGCAGATGGGCAGGAAAACACCATCTAAACTCTGGACCTGGCATGTAGGGCTGTATCTCTTCTTTCAGACAATTGCTCAGGAGTCCTCCACATGGTGCCTCCTAGACACAATCAAATATGAGCTCACCCTTCACCCTTTTGTCCTCGATACCAAGGGCCTAGGTCTTTTGGGTTGTGTTCCCTCTCCGTGTATATGACTACACTCTCAGACTCTCACTTCTCCAGCTACCACAAAAGCCATCTCCCTCCCTTCCCCAAATTTTGTTTAGCACACAGCATCCAGTAGTAGCCAAGTCCTCCGATGGTCCTCACTGTCATAAGAAGACCTCAATTCAGGACCCAGTGTACCCTAGTCCTCCGATGGTCCTCACTGTCATAAGACCTCAATTCTACTTCGAAGACCCTCCATACTGCCTGTCCTTTGTTTCAATCTTAGTTACCCAGCTCCATCTGTGGATTTCACATATCTGTTGTTTTCTACTACTGATCTTGAGATCCTGTCGCCAGTCACAGCCTT
>PVHP010040495.1:0-15830 GCA_004024765.1 Zapus hudsonius | reverse complement strand
CTGTGTTCTCCCGCAGAGCTGAGATCTGCTGGGGAACCCTGCTGTGGACCCCAAGCCGATGCCGAGGAGAGGCCAGGGGCCCGGGTCTCAGCCCTGCAATGAAACCTCCGCCGCCGCGGAGAGCCTGGAATCCGTCCCGGGGGATAATGGCGGGAGCCAGTGGGGGCGGGAGGGCTCGGCCTCGGAGCAGAGAGCTGCTAGCGAACCCCGTCTGCTGCAGCCCAGGGGTTCAGGAGGGAGGGAGAGTCTGAGCTCGGGTTCGGCCGGTGTCCAAAGCCTGGATACCAGTTGAGGGGGGTCAAACCTTTCGGAGAGTCCTGGCGAGGTTGTTACTCGGTCACCATCTTGCTCCGCCCCCCAATGTCTATCTTTTTTATATCAAATAAGTTCTAGTTGTTATAGTATTTCCTGTGAACATAAACCATATGTACCTTATTCTCCATTAAATTTTCTCATAGAAATACAAAAATCATCTTCAATGGTTCCTTCTTAATGCTGTATGTACAATATGTAATCTATAAATAGACTGTTTTTAGGTAATCATTTATATTTAAAGGCATGAAAAAGACATGCTTGGTTCCAATCGCCATAGCCCAAATAATTTAACATTGTAGTGAAGATATTTATTCGAATATACAGGTTCTGTAAGGTTTTCTTATATGCAACTCAGAAACAAAGTAACACAAATTCATGGAGTGAGATGTTAGAATGGTCTTCCACTTAACAATGGAGATATCACTTATTGAATGGGATGCATATTATGTTCTATAAACACAGAAACCCAGTCACACAAGTACTTACTAATCTAAAACATATACACATTTTATTATTTATGTTTTATCAGAAAAAAGTGTGATGTATGACACTACAGAATGACTTTTTCTTTCAACAAAATTGACAAGCTGGTGACGAATAAATGCATTGAGAAAATGAGGTAGGTAGGCCTTATGGAAGTTAGATAAAGTTATCTGGAAGTATATCTCAGTGGTAGAGCACTTGACTAGTTAGTACATGTGATATCTGTAGGAGAGATAAATGTGAAGCAAACCCAAATGTATGGTACTTAGCAACTTTCTGTCTGATGTTTGTAATTTTCCTTTAAATATAAAATTTTCTAAACTTTAATTATTTTAAAATAGAAAACCCTTAATTATGAGTTCTTTTTAAAAAATATTTTATTTATTCATTTTTCAAGCAGAGACAGAGAGAGAGAGAGAGAGAGAGAGAGAGAGAGAGAGAGAGAGAGAGAGAGAGAGAGAGAGAGAGAGAGAGCGCACCAGAGCCACCACTTTGTTGGTCTGGCATATATGGGTCCTGGGGAATTGAATCGGGGCCTTAGGCACTGGAAGCAAGTGCCTTAACCCCTGAGCCATCTCTCCAGACCAATTATGAGTTGTATAAGTGAGTTACACACAGATTAGAGAACAAAATAGAAAATGATTTATCATAAATGATAACAAATGATAAATAATAAGTTGTGATAAATATATAAGAAATATACTCTTATTTAGCCTTTACAAAGCATATTCTGCCATCTTTATAAAAAACATGGTCAAAACTGGAAGATATCAAACAGAAAATGCCCAATACTTCACATTATTTCTTATACAACTTAAAAATATTTTATTCATTTAAATATACATGCATGTTTGTGTGCACATGGACATTAGTGAGTGTCTCTTGCTGCGACAAATGAATTCCAGGATGTGTGTACCACTTTTCACATATTGCTTTAAGTAGGTGTTAGAAAATTGAATCTGGGCTGGCAGGCTTTTCAAGCCAGTGCCTTTAACAGCTACACAGCTCAAAACTTGAGAGAAAGAGAGAGAGAGAGAGAGAGAGAGAGAGAGAGAGAGAGAGAGAGAGAGAGAGAGAGAGAGAGAGAGGAAACAAAGTAGAAAAAATTGAAACACAAAATTCAACTTTCATATACTTAATAGGACACAGAAAAAAAAGGTTGAGGTATTAGTCAAAGGGTAAAAAGTGGCATTCACATGGGATGAATAAATCTGGAAATTTAAAGCCCATCAAGAGGACTCTGGTTGGTAACATTGAATGTCTAATATAAAGCTTATAAGTAGAGTTTAAGCACTTGGACTATGCACGTAGAAATGAGGTGGTGACTCAGTGCAAGGGAGCATAAGGTAAATAGCTCCCCTGCACCATTTATTTCATTATATGTTGTTGTAGTCAACCAGGCACAGTTTTGGGAGGAAAATATTTATTGAAGTAACAGATCTAGGGGAAGTTCCCAGAATGGCAAAAGAGGCTGGCCCCCTTCCACACATCCAAACACAGAGAGAAACCCATCACCAGCACCTCAAGCAAGCACACTCCAAATAGCAAACAGCAGGAACTCCAGACTTGAGCTCTGACTGCTCTTTGCATATGTGTAGCTGGAATTTCACACCCACCCCAGATATACCTTAGGGCTGGAGCCTAGGAGGCCAGGCCAAGGTGACACCTCCTCCAGCCAGAAGGCTGGAGACAAACTTTAATAACTCTTGAATTTATTTGGGGACATTTTTTCAAACTACCACACATGTCTACCAAAATTTCATGCTGCACACCTTAGATTTTTTCATTAAAGAAAGAGTGGCAAGTCCACATTGAAGAATGAAAAACAACTGGAAGGAAATTCCAGATAAAAAGGACATAAAAGTGAAAATTTCTAAGATTTGTAACTGAAGTCATCTAGAAAATGCACAAGACTTTTAATTAATGTTACTAATAAATAGCATTGATATTTGAGAATAAAATGAGAAAGAATTTTCTAAAATCTAGAAAAAAAATTAAGCCACAGATTCAGGAAACTCTGGTAATCAACCCATCAGGATTAAGAGGTAGAACATCTCACTGGAGCACACTGATATATCACTGTCAAAAATCTTAAAAGCATTCAGGAAAAAGTCAATAAAATTGATAGCTGACTACTTGGCACAACAAAGGATAGTAAACAGTGAAATAACATGTTAAATGTACTAAGATAATCAGTTACTCTACACTTTTCTGCTCACTGGAAAGATCTTTTAACAGTAGAAGTGAAGGGATATTTACCAATCAAAAACCCATGAGAAATTGTCATCCTTGAAATTTTCAGAAGTAGTTCCAAAGGGAATCCTTCAGGAAGAAAGAAAAATCATAGTACATAGAAAAAAAATGATCAGAAAAATAGAAGATAACATTATTATTCAAATATCATAGTTATTAATTACAGTGACCATTGGTTTTACATGGTATCATGTGTAATACAGAGGCTGAATACAGACACTCAAATGATATGCATGACACTAAATGTACTAATGCATGGGCTGTGGTTAGGACTGGGAGGTAATATATTCTAATATCCACACATTGGCCAGAGACTGGAAATGGACCCAGTCTGAAGTGTACTGCCCATAACCTAAGTAGGAATGCAAAGGAACAGAGTGGGTGTCCAAAGATATAATATTTGTGTATCCTAAATGTGGTAGTTTGAATAATATCCACCAAAAGAATTAAGTATTTATTAAAATTATTAATTGTCTCCAGGCTTCTGGCTGGAGGAAGTGCCATTTTGGCCTAGCCTCTTGGGGACTAACCCTTTCTAATTTGGATGTAAAATACTAAAGATAGATATGCAAAAGAAGAGCCAGAGCCCTGGTCTGGAGATCTGCATTTTGTGAATCACAGTGTGTTACAGTGTGCTTGCTTGGTGCTGGTGCTGGGCTTCTGTCTCTGTCTCTGCTTGGATCCGTGAAAAGGGGCCAGCCATTTTTTTTTCCTTAACTTCCCCTGGGAAGTTACCTCAATAAATACTTTTCCTCCCCATAATCTTGCTTGCTTTGGAGATTCATCCCAGCGGGGGGGGGGGGCTGACTAAGACACTAAAGGTGTTACTATTTAATTGTATGACTTTTTTTTTTTGGTGGCATACTTCCTTTCTAGCTTTTGCTTTTGTAAATAGCAAATACTTCTTCATATCTTTTGAGACATTCTCTTAGTTTTCTTGGTCTATATCTAGAAGAGGTAAGCTGTAGTGGTTATATACCTCTTTTTAGTAAACACACCTATACACTTGCCCAATGTGTACCACTTCCAGTTGATACATAATTTCACCCACATTTGGCAATTTTGGTTTTATTTTAAAGTTTACACCTTTAATCCCAGCATTCAGGAGGCAGAGGTAGGAGAATCGCCAGGAGTTTGAGACCAGCATGAGACTGTATAGTTGAAGGGACAAATCCAGCTGCCTTTACACTCCTCAAAGAGTCTGGGGAAATGTTTCACACATCTAAAGCATCCTATCTCTGATAACACCCTAAAGCACCTGAGAGAATGTTTTATACATCTGAAGGATCCTATCTCTGATAAGCCCCTTTTGAAAAGAGCCTAACACCCAGCCCAATCAACATTTCTATGGTTACCTATTGTCTCCTATAGAAGGCTGCCTAGGGAGTTCTAGACCTAGGAAAAACTTTATCTGTAAAGTCCATATGACACTGAAATCTTAAAATACCCTCCTAAAAGTTTCCCACAGTGGACATGACTTCATAATCACTCTGGACAGACATTGCTGAATAAATCCCTTGTCTGAGTGAGCTCCAGTCTGGAGTACTTTCTGTCCCACTTTCCTTACAATAGTGAATTCCAGGTCAGCCTGGGCTAGAGCAAGACACTACTTAGAAAAACCAAAACCAAAACCAGAAACAAACAAACAAAAAAACTTGTTTGTTTTAATTCTACTCATGAATGTGACCATGCAGATGAGTAGTTTCCAAAGGGTGATGATGTTTACCACTACTTTCATAGGCCTCATTTGGATAACATGTGAAGGGCCTTCATAGGCCTTATGTCTATTTTTCAGTAACTCATCATGGTCATCTCTTTCTCCTTTCTGAAGTGTCATTTGAGAATTTCTCAAGCTTGCTTTCTAAGTTACAGCAAAGACTTGGCAACATCTGATTTGTCATTTGTATATATTTTTAATCTTATTACATTTATCCTTTTCATGTTTCTGAGACCTCAATTTTTTTCTGTTTAATGATAACTTTAATTATCATATCTTGATTGCAAATTGCACTTTCAAAGCTCTCCCCTGTTAGGTAATCTTTTTAATTCAGTGATATTTATTGTGGTGTCTTAGATCATTTTCTCTCATTTTCTCCATTCCACACCAGTTGTGTCTCTTCAGTAGAAGTATAGTTGTCTGTGGTGTGACACCGTCATTCTCAAAGTTAACTTTTCAGAAAAGGTAATTCAATATTTGCCCTCATGTCACCAAATTATTCCCCAACTATTGTGTCTCAAAGGGCATCAATGCATCCCAAGGGACAAACACAGTAATGGGTTTAGGCTTAATTTATAATCCAGTATTAAAATAATAAATTGTAGCAAACCTTTCTTCTACAGCCAAAGAGAGCAGCATGATGTTCACCAAAGGAGAGGCAGAATGTCTTTATTGGGATAAAGAATCAACAGAGGGCTGGCGTTGCTACAAAGGCATGCCCTGTTCACCTGTAAGAAGCAGGAACAACACACTTATCCAGTATTCATCATACATAGTTTGCTGTCACAGACTGAACTGATGTTTTATCAATTGTTTCAGTTTTCGAATGAGGATGAAGAGCACAATTCATATCATTTAGAGTGTTATGCTTCCTTCAGAGTAGTGGCTCTGAATAGCAGAAAGTATAAGATATAAGAAATATCCAATAATTGCAGTAACAGCCTAGGAGCTACAATTCTGAACTGATGAGTGATTGGTTCTTATAAATTTACTGTGTACCCAGAAGTTTTGAGTGGACTGTGTGGGGAAGGTTTCATTCCTCTTAAGCTTGGAGGAATCAGAAGCATCACTTGGCAGCATCCAAACCCATTTTCATTAGCATGTTCTAATGCAATCTATAGGTCAGGGATGAACATTGTGCCAAAGAGCATATAATAATCACTAACCACTCCCACCCTTTGCTAATGACTCTGTCTCTTTTTATTCACAGCTTGTGCCTGGGGAAACCTTAAAAGCCTAGGCAGATTTAGGAAAACTGTCACCAAAGTTACTTTGCCATCGTGATTGAAGTCACTGCTAGATATATCCAGAGTGTGACCTATGATCGCCACTTTTCCCTGACATGGTTGACAACATCACTAGCTATCCTTCCCCATTGCTATTAGTTACTTCAATATGGTTTGGGAGACAAATCACATCATAAATTGAGTATTTAATTAAATTATCTAAAGCTGCTTATTTCACACAAAAATATCCTAGCCATCCAGACATGGAGGGAAGTAAGAAATGTTTGTATCCATAAACCCAGACTAACTGTTGTTTTACTCTAACAAGTCTACAGGTGAGATTTATTTACATAGGTGAACACTAATATGCAAGCCTGACTTCTTTCATAATGGTCACAAGGGACTTGGAAGCTTTTCTTCACAATTCAGATTAGTCATTCCCTTCTATTAGCTTAGAAGAGTTATCAGAAAAGAAGATAAACGATCCACATAAATTGATTGTTCAAGGTTAATTTATCATAAGAATACTTTCTTTTAGTCATTCTACTAAATTAAACTCTGAATGTCATTTTAGAAATCTATGCTCCTCTACTTGTTGGGAAATTTTACCTACATTTGGAGTCCTATCAGGATAATCTTCAGGGAAGAGGAAGTATTGACTTCTGTCAGCTGCTTTTATGAACATGAAGAAATAAAGTTTCCTTTAATCATGCATAGGACTCCCAAATGTCACAGTTCATCAAAATGCCACAGCTCAGTTTTTATGAAAATCTCTTTCCCTTTCTCTCTCACTGATGATTGTTCATTTAGATTTTCCTTATTCAGATATGTGTGTTGAAGTTTCTTTTTTATTAACACATATATTGTCAATAATTGGGTACATTGCATGTGCAAGTCTTGTGATGGTACCCCCATTTCCCTCTGGGGGCCCTCCTCATTGGGCTCGCTGGACCAGACTTTGGGATTGGGGGTTATGGATTATACAAGAGGTAGCCAGTTTTTTTTTTTTTCTATCTGTGCGTTGTTGTTAAGGAGTGCAAAACAGTTACTTTCTTGTTGCTGGATCAAACACCTGACTGGAAACAGCTCATAGGAAAGAAAGTTTTATTTCAAGCTTACAGAGTCTAGGGGAAGTTCCATCATGGCAGAAGAAGCTGGCTAACTTAGGTTCAATGAGAGAGAGAGAGAGAGAGAGAGAGAGAGAGAGAGAGAGAGAGAGAGAGAGAGAGAGAGAGAGAGAGAGAGAGAAAGGGGGCAACAAGAGGAAGCACCAACAGTGCCTGGTCTCTAATTGCTCTGAATGCACCTTACTTAGGGCTGAACTTCAAGATCAGCTCCTGTTGCACTACCTCTAGCAGACTGGTGAAGACATGATTAAGCTTAAACATATTCAAAAATCCACTAGGTTATGAGGAGCATGCATTCATATTCAAATCACCGCAATGCATGATTGGTTTTGTATGGACTATAAATAGGGTCCTTAGGATATTTTTCAAGGTCCCTATTCTGTTTATAGAGTCAGTAGATATTTGCTCATGCAACATTAGAATAATACCCTGTTGTTACATTTCTTTTTTCTGACCCAAGTTTTTTTTTAAATAAGTCTATGCTGATATTCACACAAATTTTAAAACGCATCCTTTTCTTATGAAAGAACAAAATTTGCACAATAGAAATCAAGCTGAATAACATACTACCATTAGGATGAACAGACATTTCACTCCCCCCCAAACTAATTTGTGACAAGGCACTTCTGTGCATACTTAAATATGTTTTGGTAGTTGGCATATTTGGAGGATGCTATAGTATTGAGATCATGTGAATATCTGCCAGGACGTGTAAAACAAAAGTAATGAGGTGGCAGTGACAGGGCAAAGGGACACTGCAATTCTTGGAAAGCATAGTGATAAATTTTCTAAGCAGATGGTTCTAGGGGGCCCAATTTTGACAGCTACCTGTTTCCCCTCCTGCACAGAGCACTCATTGTCTTACAACAGAACTCTCATCTTGAACAGAAAATTGTAGTCAGGAGGATTAAGTCCATCCTTATGCCCTGTCTTTGAAATAAGTTTAAAGGACAGATGTCTTTCAAATGAAGTTGTTGGATTTGATGGTGCCAACAAGAGGTCAGTAAATATATTAATGCTCAAAGAAAGAGATAGAAAGAAATGAAAGCAGAAATCCCCAATCACAGCAATAAATTTCTCCTCATACAAAGCAGAATATAAAATAAACATCATCAGAGAAGTTTAAATAGCAACCCTTGGAATTGTGCTGTTTCAGTTTTGTATTTTTTCAAATTAATGGGAAAAAACTTTTTACACTTGTCAGAAATTATTTACTGGTTTGATGTTCCCACCAACAATCAAGAACTGTTTGGAGGGGGTTGAAGGGGGGTCTGGTGAGTCAAGTTTACTGGTGTTCTTGTTATCTCCATTGTGAGGTGACTCATGACTTGTGAGAATCAATTAAACCTTATTTAGCATTTCTCTGCCAGCTCTCCTCCATAGTCCCTCATACATATTTGAACCATGTTATTGACTGTGTTACATTGATTTGCTCAGAGATAATCACTTCTATTGCCCTATAAGTCTCTTAAAAAAAAACAATGTATTTATTTATATGAGGGAGGGGTCATACCAGGGCCTCCTGCCACAGCAAACTCCAGATACCTGCCTAATTTTGTGCATCTGGCTTTATGTGGGCACTGGCGATTGAACCCAGGCTGTAAGGCTTTGCAAGACAGCACCTTTAACTGCTGAGCAATCTCCCCAGGCTCCTGTGAGTCTCTTAAGAAGAAGCTTATCGTTCTTTTTGTGTATGTGGGTTTGTGTGCATATATGTGAGTATGCATGGGGCTGAATGAGTGTGGATACATATGCAATGTAGTTGCATGGAGGCCAGAGGTTGATATTGGGTATCTTGTTTATTCTCCGCTCTAGTTACTGGGGTTGGGTCTCTCCCTTGAGCATATAGCAAGCTAGTTTCGCTAGTCTTTGCAGCCAGCTTGCTCTGGAGATTTGTTGTCTCCATTTCCTGTGTGCTTGGGTTAGAAGTGGCCACTATGTCACCAGGCATTTTCACAGATGCTGGGGATCCAAACCCTGGTCACACACTTGGGAACCAAATGTTCATACTTGGAACTGTCAGCCCAGGCCTCTCTTGGGCTCCATTCAGCTCTGTATCTCCAGTGTCCAAGAGTTCTGGCTCCAATTGGAGCACCATAAAAGGGTTCTAAATAAATAGGTGATTTATGAAAGATGAAATTTGAAAGAGGAATGTGCTATGCTTTACCTCTACTAAAATTTTTCACAGAATAAGCAGTATTTGTAGATGAGATCAAGAAATTTTCTTTTTTTAATTTATTTTTTAATTTATTTTAATTGTCCATAATTACATTAGTTAGTGGGAAAACAATGAGTTGTTATCCCCAATTCCCCAGTGCCCCCCCCCATCCCCAACCAGCTGGATATCCTCCTCTGTGGGTCATCGTACTCAGCCCTGTTCTCCTGGCCCAAGTGTGTTGTTACTGAGGGGTGCCATACCTCTGGATAATCTCCCCCACCACAGCTCTCACAATCTTTCCGCCCCCTCTTCTGCTCATTTCCCTGAGTCGTGGTGGGTATTAAGGCTGCTTTCATGTTGTGAGCTTAGGGGTCTTTGTGTCGAAGATCGTTGGTTTCTGTCTCAGTGGCTTATCTTGTGTTGCTTGAATGGCTGTGGCTGTGGGTCCCTTGTTCAGAGATCAAGAAATTTTCTTTTTCTTTGATTTGATCTCAACCTTCTCTGCTCCTTATTCAACAAATTTATGTATAGTGGCATTTCCCCCTTTTCTCCTGAACATATGAGACCAAAGAAGCAGAAAAAAAAAAAAAAGAAATAAAAGGAAGCACTCTGGGATCATCTGTTAATTCAGACATTTGTTCATAACTAATATGTACCAAAAACATTCCAGATTTAGAATTTGGTGTTGCTAAAGATACTTAGAAAAGCAAACATCCTTGAGGGAGGAGATAAGCATAAACTTCTTGTCATTACCTAATTAAAGGACATATGAGGTGCTGACAAATGTTCTTCAGATTGTAAGTGCTGCTGATATGTTCTTGAAGCATCATAGCAAGTATGGGCTGAGAAGTTGGAGTCTCATTTTAGATTTGATGAGTAAGAAAGGATAGTGTATACAATGCTATGGGGAAGCTGTGATCAGGGATGGGGAGGGGGGGAATTGGGGAATTCTGGATAACAACGCATGGTTTGCCCACTAAATAATGTAACTCATTATGGACAATAAATATATATTAAAAAAAAAAAGAAAATAAAAAAAAAAAACAAATGGAAAGTTTTAATGTTGGCATAAATCTCATATTTTCAAGAGGTAAGGAGAAAATGCCACTATATATGTTTGTTGAATAGGAAGCAGAGCAGGTGAGATCAAATTAAAGAAAAAGAAAAACAGGTACAAGGGCTACTATTTTCAAGTACCTGATTAGCAATTAGAAGACTTGTTATTAAACACTGAAATAGTTCCATGCTACTTGCAAGGTAAACATTAAACAAATCACTCAAGGGCTGAAGAGTTGGCTTGGTGGTTAAGGAGCTTGCTTGAAAAACCTAACTACTTGAGTTTGATTCCCCAGAACCCAGAAAAAGCCAGATGCACATACTGGTATATACTTCTGGAGGTTGTTTGCAGCAGCTGGAGGCACTGGTCCGTCCATTCTCTCTCTCTCTCTCTCTCTCTCTCTCTCTCTCTCTCTGTCTCTCCCTCCCTCTCCTTGCAAATAAATAAATAACAATATTTTTATAAAAAAGAAAAACAATGAAACTGCCTACTTAGACGACCACATACCATATCCTGGGACCCATGGCTCTTCCCACGACCTGGCCAGTATGACCCAAAGCAGATATTCTCTAAAGGTTCCCTATCAAGCTGTGTGCAGTCTGAATGATTAGTGACCATACTGAGCACAAAATTAAGTGTCTTGAATGTCATTTCTGATTTGGCACTTTGAGGAGTGAAATCATATATGATATTATTTATATATAAATTTAAAAAATCATGTGCATATATATTAATTATGAGATCATTGTATACTTATACTTGAAATAAGAACAAAGGAGAAAAAAAGAAAGAAAAGGAAGCACTGTGGGGTCTTCTTTTAATGTAGATATTTATTCCAAACTAACATGTACCATAAACATTACAGATTTGGAAATTGGTTTTGTGGGCCACAATACTTATTCCACGTAGGGAATCCAATTCTGCTATATATTGCCTGTCCTCACAAGTGATTCTCTGAAACATTGTTATAAACCATGATGAGCCTGTACCCCTTGTATCCTACATGTCTGAAAAACCAAAATATCATGGGTAATCTCGGGTTGTGTTTCCAGCTTGGGATCTAACTACGGTCCACAGCTGCAGTGACCTCTGAGTGCCTGGATTTTGGGACTAGAAAAACATTCTTAATGTGGCCCTTTTCTAGGTTGTACCTGTTATATTTTATGTCATCTTATTCAGACATTCTTTCTTCAAGTGTACTTCTTTTTTAATAATTAAATTTTAGTTTTATACTTTGAGGCCTACAATGGGTAAGACCTTGCCCTGCCCTCAAAGCACCTCATATTATAACAGTGCAATGTGTACATTTCCTCTTTAATGGGACTAGCATCTTTAAATGATTGTTTTAACTGTTTGTTTTAACTAGCTCTTTCTGCAACATTAACTGAATTTATGCTCAATTTCACAACAATCTGCTCATTCTCACATTTTCTCCTTTGCTGCTTGATCTCAATTCTCACTATAAAATGTAGTTACGAGCAACAAGCGATAACCACCCCACACTGAATGTTATGCTGCCTTGTTATTTTGTCTGCCAAATAAATAATTTCATTAATTTGGAATTTAGCCTCACTAAAATTTTGAGTACATGGGCAAAATATACCCAGATTCTTTGCCAAACTATAACATGATTCTCTTCTACCAAAATTCCTAATAGAATCTTTGTTTCTATCTGAAAACTCATGAACACACTCTTTCTACATTTCCACTGGCCCTCTAAATTGCTACCATAATCACCATTAAATAGAGCTTACTACCTTCTAGGACTTCTCTAGTTAGCAGCTTCAAGTAGTTTCAAACTCTTCCTGTTGGAGGTAGAATTATAAGGGCCTGACTAATTTGCCTCATTGTTTTAAAACTTTGAAGGGATTTTTGCATTTTCTGAAATGCCACAGTGTTGGATGAAGCTACTGGGATCCTACCAAGGCTCAATTTCTTCCTCTACTACATCCTCCTCCTCTTCCTCCTCCACAAATGTGAGTGATGAGCTAATCAACTTTCTGATGTATAAATTCTGTCAGAGTCTGCTAACTAGAGAATTTAAATTGGAAACTATTAGGGATGGCATAAGCATGATAGAATTTGTTACTTATTTCAGTCATGTTGAAATAATTATATTTAGGGTTCTATACTTCCTACAAAATAACAAGTTTAAAAAGTTTCCTTAAACTACCAAGATAATGTTTACAAATATTTTATTTTAATGTACTTACTATAACTTAGAATGTATAAATATTTACATCTAATGAGAAAATGATAAGCTACTAAGTCAAGAAAGATAGAAGATCATATAAGAAACACTATTTCCAAACTTATTTTAGGAGGACTTAAATTTGGGGTTTTACTCCACCTAATATGAAATGTATACAACCTACGTGTTTGACTTTTGACTGAATCTAATATTTCTAAATCGAAAAGTAGCATATTTGACAATATAAAAATGAGCAAAATTTCCCAAGAATTTCAACATAACATTCAATTTATGTTTGAGACCTCATATTATATTCACTTCTTCATCTCAAATCTTCACTTAATTGCATCTTAATACTTATAGCAAACAGCCCATCTGGAGGTAATTGCATCATATATTCATGAAGTGGCAATTTTCCACATATGGGATGTGTCAATTTTCTATGAACAGAGACATTTCTTAATCACTGTGTCTGCTCCTTATTGCCACTTTAGAAATTTTCTTCTCCATTCAGATCTCCTGGGACATAGTTTATCCATGTAAGAGAGCAACTCAAATCTTCAACACAAATTTGCATATGTAAAGTCGGTGTCATGTTTGCAAGCAATGCTGTTTACATTTACCCTAGCAATCTCATGGATAGCCATGCATAATATTTCTTGACAATAAAAAATATGGTTTCAGTCCATTTTCTGATTTATAAAACTTTGTAGGGTTTCTAGCCAAGGTAACTGAACATGGAAGGATAATGCTATATCTATGGCTTTGGTATGTTTTAATATATAGATAGAATTCACTCTCTTTAAACTCTTACATGCATTATCTTTTCTTTCTTTCTTTTTTTTTTATTTTTGAAACTAGGTCTCACTGTAGCCCAGGCAGGCTTGGAACTCACAGTGATCTTCATACTTCAGCCTTCTAAGTGCTGGGATTAAAGGCGTGAACCACCATGCCCAGCATATATGTATTATTTAATAGATGAATATGTATACATTTTTTCTGTTGTATCTGGAAAATAACTTTTTAGCAAGCTTGAATTTGCTGAGATAGACCAAGAAAGCTCTTTAAGTGTTCTGAACTGATACTTTAGTTTTTATTTTTAGTCTAAAATTTAAAAATATAAAATCATTGAAAGAAAAATGTCAAGATATTATGAATTTGATTCAGACAAAATAATAGAGAAGAAATATTTGAGCCTAAAGTGTCTGCAGAATCTCTCAAGTCTCGGTACATGAAAACAAATACCTCTGAACTCCTGACCCTTGAGAAGCAGCCTACTGTTGAAAAGCAGTGTGCATTTGTGGAAGTCTGGAGAGCCCTCTCTAGGCAACTAAGAAAAATGAAAAAGAAAATAGAAATTTTCTGGCTGTTTGAGTAAAGATGTCACCACTGAGGATCCCTAGCAGTGTCTTTTTTTTTTTTTTTTAACTGATGAGGTTCCTGGTGCTATGGTTGCAGATCCTGTGATATCCACACTGCATCCTTTCATGGAGAATCAGGTGAGAATGAGCTAGAAATACAGTCATGATCTTCCCACCTCCTCACACACAGGCTCTATCTATATATGTCTCTTTCTCTGTCTCTCTCAGAAGTTGATGTCTGGGATTAGGTACACATTTTTCTTCAACTGAACATTCTCAAATTCCATGAAAATTAAACAACTTTTTTTTTATACGAAACTGACATCCATTCATGATCCTTTGCCATGAAAGCAACCTCAGAACACCTCCTTCCTGAGTGATCCAGACTGTGAGGGAAATAGAGGACATGATGTCAGAGAGAAATGCTGTATATTTGTCTCTTCAGTGAAGAGTAACTTCTGTTGGAGCAATTTTGTTAAATTTTTCCATGTACTGATATTTTTAGTTTCTAAGTCAGGCATGTCAATGCACATGGAAAAAAAAAAAAGCAATTTACAACTCCCAAAGAAATAGAGCCTCTTTCTCTTCATTTGTGTTTCATCTTGATTATCAGCACATTTGTCATCCCCCTGTAATTTATTCATTATTTTAACCAGAAGAATACGAAGGGGGGAAGGAAGATAAGTGCACTTGTCAAAATGTGAAGCAGATGCTGGAACAATGATTGGAGACACTGAATGTTCTCAGGAAGAAGCACCCAGGCTGGACTTGTGTTTAGCTTTAAGATTTTTTTTTTTCTCAGCTCACAGTCTTAGGGAAAATGCTAATGTGAAGTGAAGGTTTTATTTTTCATGCAAGGGAAAACAGTGCTCTTCGACTACATTATTGTTGTTGAGCTGTTGTGTTATGATCTTGCAGTTCGAGCTGTTAGCTACATTGTTAGGAACCTTGGGAGCAACGTGGAAACTGAGCAGCTTCAAGGTGTGAGTCAATGATTTTCTCCTTCTGAGTCACCACATTGAACAGCCTCCAATGGAAGTTGGTGTGGATAGAGGGCTGCTGTGTAGATGATAAAGAGGTGTTTGTGTCTGGCCATTCCTACCCATGCAACAAAGAGAACCCCTTCACTCATCTTTGAAATAGTTCCATTTGCTTTGTGCTATTTTTTCTGTTTTGAGTGAAGGGCTTTCATTTCTAGACTCCAGTAACACTTTCTCCTGCTCTCTCAGCCTTCTTCTGAAGTCCTGGATGATCACTAATACCTCCTTTCCTGAGCATCACCTCCTACCCTGAGAGCGCACTCTGGGTTCCTCTTTACTCACTAAAGTACTCCTGGTTTACAGTTTTGTAATCATATAAAACTTATGATTTTAATAACAAACAACTATATTTTCTCCTGATTTAAAACAGTGCTGAGTAGCATACAGTCCCACATCCATGTTGGACTCAGTTTTAAGTTAGAAACACAAAATACCAACACTAGAAACTAAACCGAGACATCAGTGTAGGTGAGATTAAGAAAAAATAAAAACAAACATTCAAACAAAAAACATCAACAAAATGCTCAATTTACCAGAGGCTAAACCACTAATGAACTTGATTCTACCTCTTCCAGTTACCATTGGCTGCTCTTAGCTTGTCTAGGAAGTCTGGGGTCTCCTATCCCCCTTTCACATCAATGGTGAAGTATTGACAGACTCCATCTTGTGCTGGGAATCACAGCTGATGGGAGTTCATGAGTGTAATGACCATGTTGTATCCTCATG
This sequence comes from Zapus hudsonius, assembly GCA_004024765.1. Classification (NCBI taxonomy): domain Eukaryota; kingdom Metazoa; phylum Chordata; class Mammalia; order Rodentia; family Dipodidae; genus Zapus; species Zapus hudsonius. Next base: position 176 of record PVHP010040495.1, on the reverse strand, counting down.
ACAGCCTCTCACAGTCTTCCTCTCCATCCTGTTCTCTTACATTCCTTCCTTCCTCCCCCTCTTCTCAGAATCCCTGCACCTTGGAGAAGGGTGATTTAGATGGTCTGTTTGAAACTGAGATCACCAATGATCATACAAGCAACACTAATTTAACTCAGTGGGTTAAAGGAAAAAAA
>PVHP010040494.1:0-15846 GCA_004024765.1 Zapus hudsonius | reverse complement strand
TGAAGTCCTGGGATGAAATCACACTTCACTGATATTTCTGGCTCACACAGGACATCTCCATATGCAACATCTGTTTTCTTGCTTCACATGAAAAGAAGCCAAAAATCCCTGACTTTGAAATGAATTTGTTTTCAGGAAGAAGCTAAATATTATAGAAGCTAAACTTTATTAATTCTGTTATAGGTCATCTTTAGTTTGTTTAGTTTGTTAGTATTTCTCTTGTGAGTGATTTTATTGGCAGTCACATTTTTAGAGTTTTATCGATACTTGGTTAAGGGATATCAAAACCACAAAGATATATCAAAACTTAAGTATGTTGTTCTTAAATACGTTTAAATGGAATTATCTTAGCCTGGCTCATGTAATCTAGTTAAAATGAGGTTAAGCGTAGAGACCATAATATAATTTGACCAGTACCCTTCTAAGAAGATCTACTAGTCCTCGTAGTAGAGCTGCCTCACTCCTTGGTATAGCTGTGCAACATGGAATTGAGCACTGCTAGCTGAAAACATAGCTGCAAAGCTGCTCTAGAGAGAATGGCTGAGGGGAAGCTAGGCTGTTCTGGCAGATTGATTCTACCTCACTTACTTACTTACTTACTTACTTACTTACTTACATGATGTCACCATATAGATTGTGATGCCTTAATTTTCTAAAATTAGCAGAGTGCTTCACAATTATGAAATCATGAACAAATATGACCATCTCTGTGACATGTAAAACTAATTAATAAACATTTCAGCCCAAACGCTTACTTTTCTCTGGCTAATGGCTTCCTATTTGTGTCTTGATCATGGAAAGAATGGCTCGAGTCTGCTGTTATCTTCCTAAACTAAGGAAGTATGTTTCCCTGATTAGACAGTTAATTTGAAAGTACTTCTTTAGGTTTTTAAAATGCTTTTACTTTTTATTATTTATTTATTTATTTGGAGTGAAATAGTGTGCTTTCATTTCTTTATTTAAAATTGACCTTAAATTCTAATACAAATATTGAACAGAAGGAGAACCGTTAAAACTCGGCATCAAGCTTAATTCCTGACATTATGAGAAGAAAAGTTTGATTTTTGATTTTAATTTTTGATATTATCTTCATTTGTTGTGTGTGTCTTTAATGAAACAAGAAAGCTCCATCCTGTTATGAATTGCTGTGGGTTTTCTTTAAGTCATGAGTTATAATATAATTCATGATATAATTATATATATAATATATATATTTTATATATATAATATTATATATTATATATAATACATTATATATTATATAATATATAATAATTATATATAATATAATTCATGATATTGAATTTTGTCATTTTTTTTCTGAAATTATTGATACAATCATGATTTTTTTTCATTTCTAATATTTAGTTATTTATTAGTTCATGTATCTATTATTATTTATTTGAAACTAGAGAGAAATAGAAGACAGACAAAGAGAATCAGCATTTCAGGACCTCCAGCCACTGCAAACTGACTCCAGATGCATATACCACTTTGTTCATCTGGCTTTGCATGAGTGCTGGGGAATTGAACTCTGGTCATTAGGCTCTACAGGCAAGTGCCTTAACTGCTGAGCCATCTCTACAGCCCTTTTTATTTATTTATATGCCATTAGTAATAGGAAATAAAGATATAAAGAATGTTGACATTTGGGACAAATTATTTGACATTATATCACACATGTTACATGATTTCTATATTTTAGTTTATGTCTATTTTCAGGTGGAAAAATACTAAATCTAGTGTTTTATTAATAATAGCCTTTTCTGGTTTTGATGTAAGACTATACTGGCCTAAAAACCACACTAGGGATATTGACTCTTCATTTATTTTATTGAAGTTGTTTTGTTTATAATCAGTAACGTGTCTTTCCTTCACCTGACAGAAGTCACTGTTAAGGGAATTTAGTATTTTTAGAGCTCTATTTGTCTCTGTGTGAAAGTTTTCACGGAGAATAATGTGTTTCAGTTATTGGTCACATCATATTTATTACATCTTTTTATGTCAACAAGTTGTGTCTGGAAAAGGATTCCTCGTCCTCATGATGTGTAAACTCTTTACACCTCTGGTTGTTTCTAACATTTCATTCAGTTTCTTTTAATGCCTTAACATTCTGTGAGCCCTTCCCAGTTCGTACTGGTGGATCATATTCTCTTTGTCTAACTGCCTTCTCCCCTTCAGTGTTGCAAAATTTCTAATCATTTTAATGCTGCTTTAAAACGGAATTCTGCTTTTGGTGTCTCTTATTTTCTAACATAGAGTCTTTGTTCCTTTTGATTTGGTTCTGATTTTTGCTGAATTTATACTTCTTTTGAATAATTTCTTTAGGTAAATCCTAGAGCATTAGCTTAAAGCCATTTCTTCTATTTTTTTTCAAATATACATATATAAACCTTTTAGTTAGCATCAAAGCACTGTTTTGGCAACATTCTATACATTTTAGCATGTTCTGTCACTGCTTAATTTCTGTTGAAAATATTTCATATTTTTTGATTTCTTATGATAGCCATGACTTATTTAAGATTATTCTGTTTAGTTCCTAGACATTGTAGGGTTATTGGTGGCATTGATTTTTAGTTGAAATCTCAAATGATGTAATGATTATCAGAGAATGTACTATGTGTGACATCAGTCTATAATTATTAAAACTAATTAAATACCTTAACATATGGTTGAGTAACTTATATTAGTGAACATTCCATGTACACAAGAAATTTGAGGATTCTTTCATTTCTATATTTGTTTTATTAATAGTAATCATGTCAATTAGCATGTTTTCTTCCACCTTCACACTCCTAGAGATATGGTGCATTTTATTTGACAGCTACAGAAAGGGTTGTTAGAGTTTTCCACTAAAGTTATGAGTTTTGTCTGCTTTTATTTTTTTTAAAAAATTGTTTATTTATTTGTTTATTTTTGGCAAGCAGAGAGAGAACTCCAGATACCTGTGAGACTTTGTGTATCTGGCTTTATATGGGTACTGGTGAACTGAACCAGGGTCCTTTGGTTTTGTGGGCAAGAAAGCACCTTAACCGCTGAGCCATCTCTCTAGCCCCTGGTTTTCTTTCTTAAACTTCATATATTTCAATGATGTGCTGGGTGCATAGAGATTTCAGTTATTTCTTTGAGGCATTGAAGTTTTGACCATTGTGACATTCTTCTTTTTTATTTAATCACATTCCTTGGTCAGATGCTAGTTTGTTAGTTGTTAAAGTGGTCACACTAATCTTATTGCTCTTAGTGTTATGATGATATTTTCCTGTTCTTATCATTTCTGCATCTTTAAACTCAAAATATCTCTCTTGTGGACACATACAACTGAGTATTCCTTTCTCAGAGTTTGATCAACTCTTTCTGATGAAGAACATTTACTCTACTTTTGTCTCAAACGTACCATAATTATTCATAAATTTGTGCTGTTTAAACCAGACAGAGTGCTACTTGATTCAATATTACATTATAGGTTTTTTTCATTTTGCATTTCTCCCCACATTTTTATTGAAATAGGTTTTAGGTTTTCTTCACTTTTTTGAGAATTTGTATTTCTATTTGATTATTTTTACAATAGTTTACTTGTGGTAACATTTTTAAACTTCTTTCTTGTTGAGTATATGTTTTTCTTTGGGTTGATAAAATATTTACAAAAGTGACTAATATCTTTAAGAATATCATAATTTCTAGAAATAAATGAAAACCAGCCCAAAGCAAAACAAATGAACAAAATCACTTCTTAGTCTTCAGTATTTTCTTTTCTACAGATCAATCCCATTCTCCTGCTTCTTCTAACCTAGGATTTTCTTTGACATTGCTGTCCTTGATTTGGGAGTTCAATATCTGGAAACTTATTCTGTGAAACTATTATTCACTTTGTAGATCAACAGAAGTGCTTTTTAGTTTTATTTTATTTTGCAAGTCAGTACACAATTCTCTGCTCATTCACTGGTTGCCATTTTGCCAAATTTCAGTGGAAAGGTCCCGTGGATCTTTCTGGAGTCTCATTTCTGTGACATTCCTTTCCCTCCTGCACCCTCTGGTAACTTCTAGGTCACCTGACTCAGAGCCTCAAATTTTGATCTGTTTCTTCTGCCCAGCCAGAATTTTCCCTACTCAAGGTGTTTTCTTCTTATTTTGTTTCTGTTGTTATTTTAATATAGTCCAGGTTTACTTTAACCACAGGATCTTGCTGCATCATCTCAAGTGCTGGGATTACAGGCCTGAACCACCATGGCCATCTGGGCATGTTTATCTGTGATGTGGATAGAATTCCCTGGCAGGAAGTTGTGGGTTTTGTAAATATTATCTCTTGTGTTTGCTCCTGTCAAAGGACCATGGCCCTGTCTTACCTATAGTCCAGTTTTTATCACAATTAATTCATACATTTTATACAGTGAGATTATTACTTCCGTTGGTTTTAAGAGCCAAACCAGAGTCGGAAATATGCTTCTACCTCCTGTTGCTTATCCAAGATGTTTTTATTTGTAGATTATTTCTTGCACACATGTGCATGTTTTATCTAGTAAACAAATGGCCTCCTTCATGGGGAAAATATTTATATTTTAAACAACCTACATCTCTGTATTTAGTTATCATTTACACTGAAGTCTGTCTATAGCAAATGAGGTTCAATGTACCAAAACAATGTGATTTTTTTATTTTGCTTTTTTATTCTGATTTGGATAACATTTTCTTCATCAATATAATGAAATTGCATTAGATATCTAAAAACTAATTTATAAATTACATAACATATAAATTATTTTCATAAGCATATTAATATAAGCATGAAGCTATACTAAATAAATTAATCGAGTGTGATCATTTAAAGTTTATAAATTAATTTTATAGTGCTTATAAAATAGTTACATAAACTGTTCCATAAATATTACTTTTACTTATATGAAATATTTTAATACCTGAATATTATTAACATATTTAATATTTTATGCATTTAACATAACATTTTCTTTTTCTTGGAGAAATCATGGAGTAAGATAAATCCTTAGATTTACATAAAGATACACACAGTATGTTTTAAAGAAAATCAGATTCAATGTCAAATATGTTTTACTAGATTATTCTTGGAAAACAGGCCAGGAAAATTTGTGTAATATTGAAAAATATAGCAATAAAGACTAACCACTTAAGCTGCTAGATCTCTAAAACAGCCAGGATGATTGAACAATGTATAAAAAGAATAGGTTGCTATTTTTTAAACAGTCAAAATGGGAAATAACATAGTTAACAATTCCATTGATTAAAGCACTCAGAGGGCTTATGCAATTTACAATGGATAATGGAAAATCATGATCGCCTGCTCAGGATCTGTGGTTGAAAAGTAATTAATTCCACCTGGTCAATGGCAGATTACTTTCTCATCCTCTGATTACTACCCGGGCACAGTATATTTTTTATATTTTTTTTTCATTTTAATTTATTTTTTGCAAATGAGACATAGCATAAAACAGATTTATGAAAAAATGAGTTCATGCTCTTTGTGAAAGTGAATGTCATACATGTGCATCCCTTCATGTATTTATGTGTTTGTGTTTTGACTTCAAGACAGTTTAAGAAAATGTTACATAATTCACAATTGATGTGTTTTAATAGGATCATTTACTACAGACCTTTTTAGGGATTTTTCTAAGCACAGTGATGATCATCTGTATCGACATCTACATGTATGTTCGATCTATCTATATCTATATATTTGTATCTACATATACATATATAATATCATTTAGAGCAGTCTGTTAGTAAGTAATGCATAACCATTAAAACATCAAGACCTCTGCAAAACATGATAAATTCCATTCAATAAAATATTGTCACTATGACCGCAACTTCATGCAAGCTTTCAATCAATTTTTTTGTTTATATTCTTTTGTTCTCTAAACTATTTTTAGATGTTCTCTAAGAAACACTTTGATATTTCATACAAAATCACTTCAGAAAGATTTCATAAATCTTAAATATAACCAATAAAGCCAAGTGAAGGTAGTTTTCACCAGAAGTTATAAAGGCAAGAGTTGGCTACCCTCAGGAGTAGAGAAACATGACAAGAGTGAAGTCAGGTTTGAGGGCAGCAAGCACTGAAATGTACAGCCATGACTGTTTGTGAGTTATCTAGCCAACCACACCACTCAAAAGGTTGGAGCAAAACTCAGTATGCATGATCTGTTTCGACGAGCTGGAGCTGTTGAGGAACAATGAGGTTTTGCCAAAAGAATGTGATAGTGGCAAGATTCCCTTGTTTATGGAGCTTATATTTCAGGCTTTACAAGGTCTCCATCATCATTACAGATGAGGTGAACTCAGCTTCCTGGGACATTCTATTTATTGTTTCAAAAACAGTAAATGTCTTTAAATTGGATAGCTCATGATTCTTCCCTGCTGAGTTCAGATTAGGTTCTGCCTCCTGTATGGAACACCAATGTTTTGGGACTTGGTGCTGCTTTCTTCCTGATTAGTACTCATGATCTTTGCCTGCATGAAGCTAAGTTCTCAGGTACAGTCCTGGTACAAGCCTCAACATCAGGATCGAGGAAAGAAGACTGAACAGATGTTAGCTGAACTCTATCCTCTACTGCCTATGTATTGAGGGAAGAGATGCATCATCCCAAAACCAACATGGTTTTGATCCATAACATGAAGCATGGGTTATGAGTTAAAACTTGTTTGGGAAAGTTAAGCAATTTTCAGTTTTAAATATTATATATAGAATATTCAAAACTTATAACATGATCAAAAATCTTTAAAAAAACTTATAACATGATCAATATCTCTCTTTAAACATTTTATATATATTTGCCTTGTTTTAAACGTAATAAAACTGCATTTAAAACAGAGTCATAAAACATATTTCTTTTCTGGAAGGACATAGATAGGTTTTTTATATATTTATTTTTATTTATTCATTTTCAAACAGAGAGATACAGAGAGAGAGAGAGAGAGAGAGAGAGAGAGAGAGAGAGAGAGAGAACCAGGGCCACGACCTTGTGGATGGGTTATGTGGGTCTTGAGGAATTGAACCCAGGGCCTTAGGCACTGGAGGCAAGTGCCTTCATGCTGAACCATCTCTCCAGCCCATAAGATAGATTTTGACAAGCAGCTATTGATTGGCTATGGCTGATTAATTTTCTTTTCATACATTACTGTTTTTTTTTTAATTTCTACAATGGGTACATTAAATAAACAAATCAATATATATTTTACAATTTTAAACAAAATAATATTTTTTTCCAATTTGTTCCTTTCTCTATTGATATTTACTCAAGAATTTGATGGTGCGACTAGTTATGTCCCAGACTGTGAAAGTTGAATCTTTTTTTTTTTCTATAGCACACTAATTACAATGTAGAGTAAATCTTTCCTTAATATATCAGTGTCAAAAGGCAACATAATCATATTTACTTATATGTGTGCATGCAGTGCTATATGTATATATGCTATTGACCAAAACAGGCAAAATGGGTCATTTTCAACAGGGGAGAACCCTTCCCCTTCAGGGAAGCGATGTGAAGCCAGCAGTCAAATTGTAAGAAATGATAGTGCTTACTGGTGGTATTCTTTACCAGCTATGTGGCTTTGGAAAAAATGTGCTATCTCTCTGGTTTTGTTTTCCCCTATCTGTAAAATAGGTAATCTTCCCTTGAGAAGTCTTTTAGGAAAATTAAACAAATGAATCACACTAAACCCACCAAACATAGGTAATAGTTGTTCATAGGATGGGCTCCTTATGCATCCCTGCTTCCCTCACTGCAGCGCTGGGAAAGATTAGCTCCTACAGATTATTTGAGTTTGAGATCTTATTAGAGAGGCTCCTGGGGACAAAAACATTGATTTTCAGGGCAGGTTTTGTTGTCTCTGAAGTTTAATGATCACTTTCCATGCGTACAGCACAAATATTGGATTTTCGAGGTTCTCTCACAAACCATTTTCTCTGTTCCATGCCCCATGAGCCATAACTTGAAATTCATTTGTGTGCTTTCAGAATGCATTTCAGTGAATTTAGGATTTAAATCTATAAGAAAAATGCAATCTCATAAAGAGAAAGAGCTTGCCTTCTTATCGCTATCAAGTGCTGAATTCTAAGTGACGTGAATGTGTTTAGCCTGTTGTTAGTATCGACCTGTAATAAGCCCATAGCTAATAACATATGTGGTGACATATGCTTCTCAATGGACAGCCTTTTCACTATGTACGTTGTTCAGTGCAGTATATTTAACCTAGTATAGACACCAAAAGTTATATCATCTGTGACATTGCGTGAGCTGATATATTTACTCAGTACATTCTAGTTTAACTAGGAAGCTGGGCCGGTGGGGACTTCAGTTCCCTCCTCCCATCGCAAAGGTAAGAGTTTAGATTCTCTTATTTCCTACACCTGCAACTTCAACAAAGTTATTTACATTGTTGGATTTTTTTTTATTTTACTCACATATAAGAAAGGAAGGAGGTGGTGATCATCACCACATAGAGCTATTAAGGAAAATTGAATGAAATAGACAGCCTATATAAATGACCTGACACAGAAGACATGCTTAAGAAGTGTTTTATCTGGTGCTGACTGTTTCATGGACATCAGGTATCTTGTTTCTTTATAAGTTATTTAAAAATTAGACATAAAATTATATGAATAATCTTTTTATATAAAAATAGATTTTAAATATACAATAATTCCCTCCCACCACCTTCCTTCCCACCTCCCACTTCTCTCCACTGAAACCCCAGATTTTTCTATTATTCCTTCTACAGTGATGATATCATATACTGTTCTGGGGTCCAACACTCTGCAGGTCTTGTGCAGGTAATGACAACCGCTGCGAGGTCATTGATGCAATGACCACTTTTTGTCTGGAAGACGGTGTCCCAAAACACTCCTTCTATCCTTTGCCTGGTGCATTTTTTCCTCCGCCTCTTCCACTATAATCTTAGATCCACTGGAGAGTGTGATAGAGATGTCCCATTAAGTGTTGAACACTCAACTGTCATTTCTTCTCAGCATTTTGACAAGGTTTGAATCTCCTTAGCAATCACCGCCTATAACTTTGGAGATCATTCTGTTCTCTTGTTCTCATATTACTACATGATGAATAGTTTGAGCCAACACCTAGTGGCTCATCTCTGCAGGGAGGAAACTGTGATTGGAAAGACATTGTTACTCAGTAGGCATCCATCCTGAACACTAATCACCTGTTTATTACAAGTCAAGTGTTTTTTATTAGAGTCCAATGTGATAAATATTAAATGATGATCAACTTGAATTTCTGTATACCATGCATTTATGAAGAAGGGATCTATGGTCTCCAATAATACGTTTACCTCTTGACTCAAAATCAAAGTTGAGGCACTTAACATAATGAAACAAAATAATGACCTTTGAAACATAGTCATAAACAGCTTTCTGATTAATTAGCCAGTGAAGGGTTTTTGTCTTAGCTGGAATGATACCTATCACTTCCTGTATAGACATTGTAACATTGTGAATTTGGTAAAAATTTTGTTCTAACATAAAGATATGCAAAACTAGTAACAAAAAAACACATAAACTTGTTTTGTTTAGGCTGAGAAGATGCTCTTGGCGCTATGAATACTAAATGAATTAGACAATAATTTAATAGAAATATTAATTTTATCTTTGGGAATAATAAAATGCTAACTATAATTACAAAAACAGCCATTTTTTTTCACAACTGGGAGATATCCTTAAAACATGGTGTAATCAAAAGTCAGTAATAATAAAATAGTAAGAAACTATAACTTTTTTCACCACTCTGAAGGTTTCCTGTGTATTTTTCTAGCTATAAATGCATATTTACATAGTAATTTCTAGCCAACATACATTATCAATGTGAGACAGCATATATATCTTAAAAGAGCAAGATCACAGTGAGAGAAATACTATCTCCTTTCCATTTTTTTTTTTTTTTGGCGGGGTGCATCTATGAAGGGTTTCAGTCTAGCTCAGGCTGACCTGGAACTCAATCTGTAGTTGTAGGCTGGCCTCAGACTCACAAAAATCCTCTTGCATGCAGATTTTAAAGGCATGTGCCAATACCTGGCCATGGTACCTCCCTCCTTTGTTGAGAGGTTGCAAGACAAGGTTCACTGTGTATATTAATCTACATCTGGGACTTGGCCTAAATATCCACATCAGTTTGTGACATGGCATCTCTTGAAGCTATTGGAGTCTTAATATATGCATTAAATTGAAATTAGCACGTCTTATTCCTTTCTATTTCTGAAAGAATTTTTAACCTGAGTCACAGGATCATGTCTATTTCATCAGCAGGTTTTTCTATCTTAATGGTAAACTCTTCCTTTAAATATTGAGGATGAAAAATATAAGAACATGAGCATGTTGGTGGAATGGAGCAATGGGAAAAATTCTTTTTTTTTTTTGCTCTGTTTTTCAAGGTAGGCTCTCACTCTAGCCCAGGCTGACCTGGAATTCACTCTGTAGTCTCAGGCTGGCCTGGAACCCACAGAGATCCTCCTACCTCTGCCTCTTGAGTGATGGCATTATAGACTTGCACCACCATGCCTGGCTTAAGAATTCTTTGCAATGATTCTTCCAGTAATTTGTCTTATTACATGTTTCAGTCAAGTTTGTTTCATTTTCCCACTTTAGGAGAATATATCAGAGGCTGTTGTAATATTTTTGTCTAGAAAATTAATATATACATACATATGTTTGTGTGTGTAAGCATGTGTGTGCATATATACATACAAAACATTGAATTAATTGTCCAGATGAGTTTGTTACCCAACTGAAAATTAAAGGACAATTTTACCTGGAAAACTGAAGGAAAGAATGCTAATCTCTTGGTTTTTGTTCTGCATGATGATAGGCTATGGTCAAAGAATCTGGAATTGATTTAAATTTTTTTGAGGGACAACACAACGTTTTTGTTGAATTGAAAATTTAATTTATCCTTTCTTCTTGAGAGATTTGGTAAAGATTCCTCCTCCAACTGAATTCAAAATATACAGAAAAGCTGGTGGTACATGAACTGTGTAAGCTGTGTTCAATGAAATCCAAAATTAGTTATATAAGGTACTTTATCACATTGACCTTTTTGGCATATTGAGAGACAGTAGCTTGCCAGTGTTGAGCTGGTAACTTTCTGGAATGAATATTTATTATCTTCAGTCATGGCAGAGGAGTCTTGGAAAGATAGGGCTGATTGGGAGGAAAGGTGTATCTGTCTTTTTCAGCATTGCATAATGAAAGCCACCAAGTTGATGTATAAATCCATGCATTACCCTGCTGATTTCACATGCCACGAATGGATGGTCTTCAAATCAATATGCTGTCCCCAGACTAACCTGCTGTGTGCTCAGCCGAAGACATTGAGTCCTGGCTGTGGGAACCAGGCCAGAACTTATCATAGGTGTGATCAGCCTCTCCTTCAGTGATGTGTGTAGGAGATTAAAATGTAATCTATCATCACTGACAAAGTGCCCTCAGGTGTGCATAGTCCAGGAATTTAGAGCCAAGGGAGAATGTATTTAATTATGGATACTTTTTTGTTGTTATAGAAGAAAAGAACACACTAAATTCTAAGATCTTTAGGCAGGATTGACAACTTTTTTTTTTTTTTTCATGATGTCTGTTCCTGAGTAGAGAATCTGGCTTTTTTTTTTCCTTTCTGTTTTTTCTCTGTAGATACAATCTATTCTTCAAAATTTAGTATAGGTCATCTGTGACTACTTTCAAGGTTATCCACCTATTAATCATGTGTCACATAAATGTCTAGTGACAGAAACAGAACCCAGACAGACTTCTATTGCCTCACTGATCAAAGTGATCAGGCATTACCAATATCCCACATGGTTGAATCTAGGTGTTTCAATAGTGTCTTCATCCATCTAAGCGATCCACCTTTCTCTGACCCTTGGCTACATTCTACTTCTTGTCCCCTTTATTCATAGACAGATGTGGTCAATATGGTTTTCCCATCAAAAATAAAAACAAAATTCTAGGGCACAAAGGAAAATAAATATTCCATTTTTCTACACCAGAAATTGTGAGTTTAAGTCCCATTGTCCTACCTTGAGTGTGAGCATCTCTGATCTAGGAGAATGGAATATTCTAGTCCTGGTACTACAGAGATGGTTTAGCACAGAACAGTGCTTGCCGTGGGCTTCTAACCACAGCCCTGAATCTTGGATTAGAACATGTCTCTGAAGCTTGTGTATCGTGATATACAGTAATTTAGTTCAATTCCTTTTTATAACATGCATTCAGTAAGATAACGCTAATTATCTTACCAAGTGTTTTGCCTGTTGCCCTCTTCTGCTTTTTCTCACCTGAAATCTTAATTTTTCTAAAGAATTGAATTATTTCCTTCTTTACTCATTCGCCATTATTGTTTGAAGGAAAATCATGTATTAGCCCCTCTATTCATCCCAGGAATTGCAGCAAAAAAAAAATTATTTTCTTGCTACAGGTCACAGACTAAGACAGACATAAGAATGAATGAATTCTCTCTACCTTTCCTGGAAGCATCACTTGTTAATGGGAAGGGTGAGAACTGTGTTGTTGCAGTGTGTGGCCCTTACTCAGGTGTGCTCTGAACTAGCTCCTCTTTAATCCACAGTCAAACGAGTTTAAGAAATACTGGATCAAGCATAGTGATGTGGTTTCTTTATTGTGGGAACTCACTTCACAATTAAATTAAGGTGCATGCTAAATCTCTAAGAAAATTTACGTATGTGTTTCACTAACACCTTGACTCATTGCACATATTTAATAACACTGGAAGTATTGTGGGGAATACATGTTATCTATGCAAATGATAGATGAGAGAATCCTAGCATAAGCAAGAACTTAGTATTCTGCATCGATATGATGACTGAAGTAAATAGAATAGTTGTGTCGCAGTATTAAAAGTGCAGACTAAATGGCAATTACATATGAACCAAAATACTATAATCAAAATAACTCTTCCCAAGGTTTTTGCTCAGTAGGACAGATTCATCAATGGCAAAGATGTCGGAGGAGGGGGGTGTCCTTGGATATTCTTTTATAATATTTATTTATTTATTTATTTATTTGAAAGCAGAAAGAGGCAAAGGGAAGAGGGACAGACAGAAAGGAAGAATGGGAGCCCCAAAGCCTACAGCCACTGCAAGCATGAACTCCAGATGTATTGGACACTTTGTACATCTGACTTTATGTGGGTCCTGGGGAATCAAACATGGGTCATCAGGCTTTGCAGAAAAGCACCTTAACTGCTGTACCATCTCTCCAGCTCACCTTGACTATTCTTAACATAGAAAATCATGGAGTATTATTTTAAAGAAATGATGTGCTCATGCTCATTTCTCTGTAATATTACCTTTCTAAGCCTGGGCTTGTAGAAATTAATCCACTATAGGAAAAATCTTATATACTAAGTAGGTCTAATAATGACTCATGGATCAAATTCTACAAAGAAAGGAACTTCAGTATAAACATATTAAAGACACTCCATTCTACCATGAGATAAACCAGAGACAGAATCATACTGAGAAGGAAGGACTCTGGACTTTGAGACCATTACAATAGATACACAGTCATCTTACAATGATTACAATGATACACTTTCAATCAAGAACTGACAGTGAGAAAAAAAACAAAAAGTAGGAAATACACCTGGAGAGACAGCAGCAGAGCTTCAGCAGGCTGCCTTTTACGAAACACCTATAGCTGCATTCTCTAAATTGCTGGAACTGAGTGAGACTCATAAACACTGTTTGAAAGATGAGATTCCTTTGCCACTTTCACATCTTTTTCCCTGGAAGGTATTTTGTGCTGAAGGTGAAAATTTCAAAACCAGACTTACTGCACATGAAGAACTCAAGAAGGAAGGAGCTGGAGATGGTGTGATCCACACCCTAGGGCTTGTTCCCACCTTGCTTCTAAGTACCCAGTAGTTTGGGGGGAAATTTTTTCAGGATAAAGGGTTTCTGTTCTGGGAATTGAGAGGATTGGAAAGGAACTGTCCTACTGTAAAAATTGGATTCCATATGGAAATTCATGGAGCCTGTGTCACCATCTGCCTTTGGGTTTATTCACTTTAGAGCCTGTAAAAGATAGATATTTATTTGTTCAAGATTTTTCATGTTAATATGCTATTAAGTATGGATGCATACAGACAGCTGTGTCCTCAGAACACATCAGATCAGGATGTTCACAAGTGTCCAACAAGAGTCTTAAGCTGTATTTTATTAATTTTTCTCAAATGGATTAAAAATTAATCAAAGTTAATGCCAGATTTGGATGGAATAAACTGTACATTATTAGCATACTTTTCTTTTGGTGAGGGTAGATATTTTTTCTGCTTGGCAAAAAAACACAAGTGATTCTTCAAACTACATCCCTAAGAGATGTTTGTCTTGTGTATAGAAGTAGATGCATTTTTAAAGTGTCATTTGTTGTTTTGGAACTCAGAAATTTATTTTATTGTAAGAAAAAATCATTTTTCATTGGGTCCTGTTACACTCATGTGGTTTCTTTCCAGAAGTCAATGAACACATTTAATAGAAGAAAAATTACAAAAGAGAAAATGTTTAAATAGAAATAATAATCAGACATTGAACTGTTGATTGATTGACTGATTGATTGATTTATTAACAGACTGATTTTACCAGGCATTGAATCCCATGCTAGCCAAGAGTTATAAAACCAACCACACAATCAGTTAAACTTTGATACCAAATAAAAACCCTATCCCAGTCTTTTTTTTACTTTGTCTAAATATTTACATTTCTAAGAGACAGAGTCTTGCTACCTTGTCCCTAAAATCTTTGAACTTGTGATCCTCCTGCCTCATTCTCTCAAATACCCGTGATTACTGACCTGAATAAACAGGTCCAACTTCCTATAGTAACTTGGATCTCTTATAATCCTGGAGCTTACCAAGAAGTCTAGACTTTCTTGCAAGAGAGTCCCAGGCATCCTTGAGTCTCTGCTGCCCAGGGCTGGAATCACATGTGCACATCCAAACTTTGTTACATGGATCCTGAGAATCAAATTCCAGTACTCCTATTTACAGGCATGCACTTTAATGACTGAGCTATCCTTGCGGCTTCCTCAATTTTAGTTTCGCACAAAGAAAATGCTAAGAGGCTTATTCCCTTTTCATGGTCATGTATAACATATATTTCCATTCATCTAGTTGCCTTTATTCTTTGTTTTCATGAAACAAAATGTATTTAGCACTTAAAAGTGAGGCCTCCATTACAGTTGTCATAACATTTGATACATAATTGGTGAGCACATCTTTAGCCACTATAAAAATACTCCTTACACATGCACTACTTTGTACATGTGGGTTTACATGTACTGGGGAATTGAATTTGGGTTGTTAGGCTTCGCAAGCAACTGTTTTACATACTGTGCCATTTCTCCAGCCCCGACTTTATCATATTAGTGATTTTGGCTTCAAAGCCAGTTCCTGGTAGACATATTTTTAATCAACTGTCTCAAAAAGCATCCCAGGATGTAAGAGAGTAGCAAAGATATATTAATATGTGCCTTTGGTTCAATATGAGGAAAGGTTTGAGTTCTTAAGAACATTGGCTACTTTGTTTGCTCAGTCCTGATGCCAAGCCCTTGCTTTGAATGGTACAGAAGCACGTTCATGTGTTCACTTCTGAAGAAAATCTCACCCTGCAGACATTATCCTCTCTGGTTTGCAGAGGAGACGCTGGGGCTCCAACTGTTGGAAAATCTACTAATACAAAATCAGTGTTCAGTCATGATGTATGAATTAATAGACAATAAAGTCTACCATGCTAACACCAGCTTCTGTAATCAACCGTAACACATTGAAAGTTTATTGCCTCTTACTTTTTTTT
>PVHP010040493.1:0-15850 GCA_004024765.1 Zapus hudsonius | reverse complement strand
GATCAAAGAACTCCATGTTTCCCTGTGACAGCCTTAATGCGTGCCCACATGTCAAACTGCTTCCCTCCCAAGGAGAAAGGACCTGTCACACACCCTGAACCAACAGCTTCACGGTTATACATTTGCCACCTGGCTACTCCATTCCAGGAAATGATGGCTTTTGCTCAGAGAATGGCCCATCTACTCAATGCTTGAGTTGTTTGCAGTTGACTCTTTACATTTATTTCTACCATTAACACTTTCTGTATGTGTCTGTGTGTGTGGTATGTGCATGTGTGTATAGGTGTATTTGTGTATGCAGGTGTGTGTGCAAGTGTGGAGGCCAGAGGCTGAGGTTGCGTTGCTTCCTCAGTTTCCTTCTCACTACCTTATTCTTGAAGACAGAGTCTCTCCCTGCACCGATGGCTCACCAATGATGCTAGCTAGCTCGTGAGCTGTGGTGATCCACTGTCTTCACCTCCTCAGCACTGGGGTTATAGGTGAGTGTCACCACAGCCAGCTTTTATCTGAGTGCTGAGATTCAAACTCAGGTCCTCATGCCTGCATGGCAACTGCTTCACCCTCTGAGCCATCTCCCCAATTTCACATTCTTTGTTTGTTTGTTTGTTTGCATTATTTATTTATTCACTCAAAGAGAAAGAGAGTGAGAGCGTGTGTGTTGAGAACTCCAGGGCCTCCAGCCACTGCAAACAAACTCCAGATGCATGTGCCTCTTTGTGCATCTGGCGTATGTGGGTCCTGGGAATTGAACACAAGTCATTAGACTTTGCAGGCAAGAGCCTTAACTGCTGAGCAATCTCTCCAGCCCCCAAATATTCTTAACTGTGCTCTAGTGATGGTTTCTTTATTCCATTCAGTTCTGAATGTGTCGCTCCACTGTAGCAGTGCTTGGCACAGGGACACATACATACTGTGAGCAGAAAACACAGGAACTGCTGAGAAAAGCAAGTTGTAAATAAAGCCGACTCAGTCCCCGCCTTGGACATGTTTATAGATGACTTGTTCTTGAGGAAGCAAATTTAAAACATATATAATATTCATATATTCATATTTAAATTCATATACACATATAAATGTTTCATATATTCATATACACAGAAGCAGTGCAAATGATTATTTTGTGATGTGTAAGCATGCATAAAATGTTTAAAATGCTCCCATATCTTTGCAAATGAAGATGGTGTGGGAGTTCCAGGAGGTGGGGAACCTTCCTAGGGACCTCCCCTAAACTGAGCTCAAGCAGATGAAGAACTCCCAAGGTGAGGAGGAAGCTGTTTATCCTAGATTGGGAAGAACTATATAAAAGATAATGGGAGACACAGCATCAGCGTGAGGTTCTGGGGGACTGCTGGGGTTGGGCCCAGTTTGATATGGGATCCTTTAAGTGAGGGAAGGGCTGTGTAATAGGATGAACAAAGAGGCTGGAATGGGCTTTTGTTCTGCACAAATCTTGGAAGGCTTCTCAGAAGAGGTAGGAAATAGGAGAACGTGAATGATTTCAGCAACAGTGGAAAGAGCCAATAGAAGCAGACATTGGTAAAACCCTCTGAAAAAGCTACAGCCTGGGGTGATGCTGAATGCCTATAATCCCAGCATTCTAGGAAATCAGAAGTTCAAATCCATTCTCAACCACTTAGCAAGTTCAAGGCCAGCCCAGTCTATATGAGAACTCTCTCAAAATAAGCATGCAAATAAAATAAAACAACTCTGGTGCAGTCAGGCAATGGCCAGGGACTAAGTAGCCCATAATAAGCTGAGTGAAAACACCAGCAACATAAGACTGAGACATGGGAAGAAAACAGACACCTCTCAGAAGAGACTCAGATGAGACCTGTTGATGTTAGGACTGCCTTGGGGTCTATGACCCCTTGTCAGGCTCTGCAAGGAAGCCCAAAAAACTCACTTGTTCACCAGGGTGAGCTCTCTTGGGGCTGCCATGCCTGGGAGGAGCAAGCATTCATCTGCTCCTATCCTCCCCTCCAACCCCCCCCCAAGAAAAAGAGTTGCTGAAGTGACCGTGGAGTGCTCAGCACTGAGGCATCTCTATCGCACCCTCCAAGGCTCATGGTCCATTTCAGAAAAGGTGGCAGAAAGAATGTGAGAGCCGAAGGAAGGGGAGGATTGCTTACAAAGCGATTGTCCAGACACAAAATGGCCTTGATGTTCATGACCTCACAGCGCCCGGTACTATGTACACAAGACCTTCATAAGAGGAGAAAAAGGCTGGGCGTGGTGGCACATGCCTTTAATCCCAGCACTCGGGAGGCAGAGGTAGGAGGATCGCCATGAGTTCAAGGCCACCCTGAGACTACATAGTGAATTCCAGGTCAGCCTGGGCTAGAGTGAGACCCTACCTCAAACAAACCAAAAAAAAAAAAAAGAGAAAAAGATGATGGCATGAAAACGTGGAAGGGGGAGGGGTTCTATGGAGAGTGGATTTGAAAGGGGATAAAGAGGGGATTCTCATGTTTTATTGTCAATAAAAAGTTTTTAGAAAATAATTTAGCTCAGATCAGTGCTAACTTAATATTTGCATATCCATTGTTTCTTCTCCGCAGCTCTGTCCTCTCCTACCCCACACTTACAGCTGTTGTTACAATTATGTCTTGATGCATTGAGTGACTTCATCAGAGTTCTATAAATATTGCTTTAAGTAGTTGTCTTCAGCAAGAAAGAAAAACAGTTACAAAAAAAGTATACTCCTTCCACCTCTCCCTCTTGCTCTTCCTCCTTTTCCTCCTCCTCCTCTCTTTTTCTCTCTTTCTCTTTCTCACTCTCTCAAATGAAAATAATAAAATTTTAAAAAATAAAATAAGTTAAATATATAATATAATCCTGGGTTGGAGAGATGGCTCATTGTTTAAGTGTGCAAGCATGAAGGCTCAGAGGGACCTGAAACTTCTAGGGTTCAAATCTCCAGAACCCACATAACCACATACATCTGTAACCCCAGTCCTGCAGTGGGGAGCAGAGACGAGGGAATTGCCAGGGCTTGTGAAATGCAACAAGCTCAGGTATCAGTAAAAGACAGCAGCTCAAATAGGAATGTGTAGACGTGATGGACAGGGATAGCTGATGCTCTGCTCCAGCCACCACACCCCTGCTCCAGACAAGCACACTGAGCACCTCAGGAGTACATACATGTGCATGCACTATACACACACATTGCATTACACTCACATATAGTATCACCTCTACAATGAAAACTTTAAAACACTGAAGAAAGATACTAAAAGATAGAAAGAAAGACCTCCACTGCACATGGATTAGAATTAAACCAATAATGAATTGATACCATAAAATCCTTACTTTCATACAATAAGCTCCTGAGGAAGCTGTGGGCATCGCCTGGTAAGAGGGGCCATGAATGGAATTGGAGGAAGGCCAATCCTGATGAAAAACTACTCAGGCCTGCAATTCCCTGCTCCAGTCATTGGTTTCTTCCCACACAGAGCTGTTGATCAGAGACCCACAAGGTCCTCAAAATGAAACAGACTTCTGTCAAAGCTCTTGAATACCTGCTCCAGGCCTAAGGTAAGACCCTATTGCTGAAGAAATCACAGAGTGTCGTCAAACAACACCAAGAGATCCTGCTAGGTCCAGAAGGGTAACCAGCTCCCAGATGGTAGCATGTGTAGCACTGGAAGGTATGGCATGAGCTGCCAGGGAAATTGGTCAATGATGTTTGGAGAAAGCAGAGACCACTGATATACAATACAGATGGTTGTCATGAGAATGCTGAACACACAGCTGCATGGAAGATACCAGCAAGTCAGGAAGTGCTCATCTGTGCAATAGTGATACTAAGCCTGGGACAGTAATCAATGGTTTACTGATTGGCTAAGAGATCCAATTAGTGACAAGGAACCCTTAACTGGAACTGGGATCCATGGCAAAAACCTATGGGGACCAAGAACCTGGCCTCCAAGGGGAAATTCCCACTACCAGAGATCTACAGAGAGGCTACACCTATTAGAATCTTGCCAAAGTAGCAACGTGTGCCTTATTTAACATATACTGATCTCACTCTGATGGGGATGCTGTTTTTATATTTCAGAAGGCAGTGAGAGATCCGGGGACAACCCAATTCCATCAACAAGACATGGGATGATGGCTGACATCCTGGCAGGAGATGAACCACCCCTGGCCTATCATGCAGGACCCAAATGAAACCTATGAGAAAGTGATGAGATAATCAGGAGACCAATCACCACAGCAAGTCAGATAACCCATAAAAGGTCAATGGAGACAGACACCAATGATACCCAACACAACCCAAAACAGAAGTCAAGAGAGACTTAAGATCTCACTAATAAATTAGACTTAAAACTCACCCACCATGACTCAGGGAACTGAGTGGAAGAGGGGGCGGAAAGAATGTAAGAGCCATGGTGGGGGACAATATCCAGAGACATCACCACCCTCAGCAACAACACACAAAAGGGGAAGAAAAAAGGAAAACTGGCTCCCTCTGGTACAGTTCATAACCTCCTACCCTATGGACAGATCCAGTATGTGCACTGAGGAGTGACCCCAGTGTATAGGGGACAGAGTGAAGGGAAGTGGGGGCACCATTACAAGATTTGCTCATACAATGTATATAATTTTTCATAATAAAGATATTTAAAAAAATAAAAATAAATGAGCTTATGAATAAGCACACTTCTCAAAAGATAAAAACAGACACCCAGCAGACATATAAAGAAATTCAGGGGCTGGAGAGGTGACTCAGCATTTAAGGCACTTTCTTCCAGAGGCTAAGGACCCAAGTTCAATTCCTAAGTACCCACGTAAGCCAGAAGCACAAAGGTGTATGTGCATCTGGAGTTCATTTGCAGTGGCTGGAGGCCCTGACATGCCCATTCTCTCTTTCTCTATCTCTGTCTGTATCTCTCTGCTTGCAAATAAATAAATAAATATTTTAAAAGGAAAAAAAAAAAGAAATTTCACCTCATTAGCCAACAGAGAAATGAAGATAAAAACTATATTGAGTTTTCATCTTACCACAGTCAGAATGGCACTAGTCAAGAAACAAGTAACAACAAGTACTGTCGAGGATGGAGACCATAGAGAAAGCTTAGAAGTTGCTGATGGAGATGTAACCTCGCCTACTCACTATGGAAATCAACGGAAAGATCCTCAAAAATAAGATAGACTGCCATAGGGAAGACCATTAAACATTTTGACCTAAATCCAGAGATGCAGATAAGCAAGTTACAACATTATTAAGGTTTATTATAACAGTGGTATTTGTGAAATACAGCCTTTTTATAACCAGTTTTTACCACAGATATTTTCATGACTTCTGAATACCAATACCTATTCTGAAAATAAAACTAAGGGATATTTTCTTGCCATAGAAATATGGGAAGTTTCTTTTCCATTGTAGCGCTGAACATTTTTATTATGTCTTCTATCCACCACTGTTCTTAGACAACTCTGCTAGAATAAGTCACTTCTCACAATCTATTTCGGGGTGCCACTTGCACTCCTCACTACTTTTCCCATATTTCTCACCTACTTCTTCACTTATTAGTTCACTTCTGAAGGATGACTCACTTAGTGTCATATTAATCAGCCAACCCTCTTCCTAATGAACTTTGTTGGAGAGCCCTGGATTTCTGTGTATCCATTACTCCTGAGAGACAGTGCTACTCACTGGCAGCTTCCACTTTCCAAGGTCCCAAATCCATCTTGCTTTCTAGTTCTGTGGAAGTTCAAGCAAACCAATCAGCCTCTCCCACAGCTTGCTGTGGGAGACTGCTCATCCTATTGTTCCAATATCATCTCATCTTCCTGTCCTTTAGTTAGAGGATGCAGCTAAGGGGTAGACTGGGAGAAGGGGGTACGAGATGACAGCCTAAGCCCTGTTCTTACTTGGAGAGCCTGGTAAGCTAAATCCTGGCCCCAGCTTTCTCGATAAGGTTTCTGTTTTTAATAAGAAGTACTTCCTGCAAACCATCAGGAAAGATGTGCCCATGGGAGCAATCATTATACTTAAGTTATAACCCCACAGACCAACAGCTCTGTGATTAGATTTGAGACCCACTGAGTGGGAGGGAATTTATGTCTGGTACTGAAAATCAAGTCAAAAGCCTAAGATTTGGAAAGAAAAGATGTGCCCAGGAGGAATGTGACCACTGTTCTTTGGCTAATTAAATACATTGAGCTCATCAAATTGCCTCCTAGATATTCAGGATTCTGCCCACTGATCAATGCGAGTCTCACTTTGGATTAGAGAAGCTGCTCTTTACAGATGCTTGTGAACGTTGGTGAGACCCAGACTCTCCAAGAGGATGAGAAGCGCTGGACAAGTCATCTCTCTCACACCAACAGGGCTCCAGGAACATTCCAGAGGAGGTGGATGAAAGAATATTAGTACTGCCCTCTCACTGCTAGCCAGAGAAGCTTCTATGTGGAGATGGAGGTAGATACTAAAGACTTAAAACACATCAGAGCTAAAACTAAGAGTCTGTTGAGAGCTCGGCACTAAGTGACACATCTCCGTCATGCCCTCCAAGGCTCAGGGAACATGTGACAAAGGGGATGGAATGAATGCAAGAGTCATAGGATAGGAAGGTGTACTTTGGGACACTGTTCTCCAGTCAGGAACCTACCGGTATGGTCATGACATTGCAGGAGTTCCCACTGCCACCGTGTCACCTGTATGATTCTAAGCCCATCAGAACATCAACATTTTGACAGAGGATGAAAGACAGAGACATCAATACAGAAGGGCTGCTTGGAAAGTGGACGGTGCTCAGGGGAATGGGCGTGGAAAGAGAGTAAAGATGGTAATAACATGAGAATGTAATCAAATTCCAGTACATTTGTGTAATTAAAAAAGTAACAAAATGTCTTAACCTTGGGAGAGCAGAATATCTTAACCAGCAGAGAGTTATAAGATCAACCATGGGATGCTGGGCAGGCTCTAAAAGGAGTAAGAAATGAGATAACTGTATTAATTCCTTTCTCATTGCTGTGACCAAATCCTTGACAAGATGCAACTTAAGAGAGGAAGGGTCTATTTGGGCTTCCAGTTCAAAGGGATATGGTGCATCATGGCCAGGAAGGGACAGCAGGAACAGCAGGCAGCTGGTCACATCTGTCTGAAGTCAGGAAGCGGAGAGAGAAGAACGCTGCTGTAGAGCTCGCTGTCTCCTTTTATCCAGAACCCCGTAGCATGGTGCCACCCAGTTAGAGTGGGTGCTCTCACCTCTAGAAGACGCTCCATATCAACCATCACACTAACCAAGCAAACAGCAGCTGATCCTTGGTAGATGTTTCTTGATGGTCAGAATGTTCCTTTATGGTTAAGTGTCCTTGAAGCTGCAGGTTAGTCACTCCTGTTACATCAGAAACACAGCTCCCAGGACATTTCTGCATACATGTGCACTAGTCAAAAGAGTCTGTGTCCTCAGAGACCTCAGCTTCATGGTAATGTCATGTATATTGCGGCTCTGACGCCATTGTGGATTTTTCTACAGGGTCTTGGGAAGAAATTTCCTAAAAGAGAGATCTAGCCCAACAAGATCGGGGAGGGAGCAGGGATCATCTTACTCTCTGACTGTTCCATCCACCTCCTAAATATTCACAAAACTTCCTTTTAATGCACAACACAGAATCCATCGGTCTGCTACAACCCTATTGGGACTGCCCATTCCCATGTCTTTGAAATGCTTGCTTTGCTTTGTTAGATAAACTCAGATCAAACTGAATTCTTTCCTTCAGAAAGACAAGAAGGTGGAGATCCTGGCAATAGTTCATTCATGTTTCTCTGCGAATTCACTCATGGAGCAGAGTGGATCCCTGCACAGTGTCCAGATGGGCAGCAGTGGGCAGTGCTTCCTCACACCTCGGTCATCTGCAGGCTGTGGGCCAAAGCCCGCAGGCTTCTCTGACGCTCTGCAGTGTGCACAGGTCCCTGAAGATCACCCTGCTGTTATTTCCTTTAACTTTCTGAACATATTCAATAGCATATTTAGTCATTTTCTAGCAAGTTCAACATCCGGGCTTCCCCTATTAATCCCAGTGTCCCTTGGGTTGGTGAATACTTGGTATCTTTGCATGTTTCATTCATTGTTTTTTTTTTTTTTATATGAAAACACAACGTTTTGTATATTCCTCTGTGGCAACTCTGGAAATCAAATTTCTTTTCATCCCCAGGGTTTGTTGCTGTCACTCACGTTAGCTATTGCTGTTTGCTTGTTTGTTTAATGACTTTTATGAATGAATTCTGTACATTCTATGTCATTTGTGTCTGTTAGAGTCCCTGTTCCATTAGATTGGTGGTCAGATTATAATTAGACAAGATCTCCTTCTAGAACCAAAATAATTACCAGGTTTTTCCACCACAAAACTACATATAGGTAGGAGCCTGCTTTTAGCATTAAGCCAGGCTGCCTTCCCTCTTCTTCCAGCTTCAGGCTGAGCTTGGAGGTCAGCCAGAGGTCAGAGCTTAAGCCCTCACCAGGTCATTACTAAATATGCATGCCTTTTCAGATTCCCAGAAATGTGTGAACTTTCCAAAGCTTTCACGGACATCTCATTTCCTGGCCTTTCCTCCTAGACTTTATGGTGTGTGCCAACTGTTATCTCTTACCTCAGGCAGTAGCCACTAAAACATTTGTTTGGAAAAGCTTTTGACAAATACGTGCCTCTCTTTTTGAACTGGGTTACATCTATGTCAGAAGAAATAAAGATAAGCCTTTTAAGCTGATTTTCCATGGAGTCATCAGATATATATTTTTAAAAGAAACTAATTATAATCCTTTAAAAAAAAAAGTTCTGTTCTATCCTTCTGGTACCAGAAATTCAGGTTTTTTTTAAGGGTACCTGCAACTGGGGATTAAGGTAAAATGCCACACTGCTCACTGTTGCCCCTGACATCCAGTTTTCCTTGAACAAACACTTCCTGGTGGCTGTAAGCCTCTAATTAGTTTCCCGAGTTCTAAGAAGTTGATTGTGAGAGCTGTGACCTCTTTTCTTTGCTGTTACTGAGCAGACCACTAGAGTTGTTCACATTGATCGCTCCTCTCTATATGTATATGCTTTTTGTATTACTTTATTTTTTTTTAATATTTTTATTTTTTTGAGGGAGGAAAAGAGAGAGAGAGAGAGAGAGAGAGAGAGAGAGAGAGAGAGAGAGAGAGAGAGAGAGAGAGAGAGAACGAGCATGGGTACACCAGAGCCTCCAGTCATTGCAAATGAACTCCTCACCCATGCTCTACTTTGTGCCTCTGGGTCCTGGGGAATTGAACCTGAGCCATGAGACTTTGCAAGCAAGCACTTTTAACTACTGAACCATGTCTCCAGCCTTGCATTACTTTTTTAAATTTAACTTTTATTTATTTATTTGCAAGGAGAGAGCGAAAAAGGGAGAGAGGGAGAGAGAGGACATACCAGGGCCTCTTGCCACTGCAAACAAACTCCAGACACAAGCACCACCATGTGCACCTGTCTTCATGTGGGTACTGGGGAATTGAATGCAGGCCGTCAGGCTTTGCAAACAAGGGCCTTAACCACTGAGCCTTCTCTCCAGCCCCCTGTATTACTTTTGGATACGGTGAAAATTTTGTAATTTCCATTGAAAAAGTAGAAATATCATCCAGTTTTTCCTTTAACTTGACTAAGTTTAAGAAAAGCATTATTGACAGATTAAAAATATTTTTGGCCTTTTTTTGAGATAGGAAGGAAGTAGAGAGTTTTGAGCTAAGTGCCTCAAATAGAGCTGGGCATTAACACCCAGTGACATACCTCCTCAGCACTCCACCTCCCAAAAGTTCTGTGACAGGGTCAGGCGTCTGCAGGGAACACCCCTCCCCTTGAGTGGGAGGTATCTAGCTAGAGCTACAACCTAGGGGCTGATTGGTCAAATATGAACCAATCATATTCATATTTGACCAATCAGCTGTCTCTCTGACTCACCGTGGGGAGAACTTAAATTAACTTCCCTAGAGGAAGTAGGCCTCTTCCCCCACATGGCAATGGAGTAGAGAGACTGCTGAATATCCAGGTCTTAGGAAGGTAAGCCCTTCCCAACCCCAGCTAATGGCTGGGTGGGGGCAAGTTTCAGACTTTTTCCCTTAGGAACCTCTCCTTCTTATGATGGGAGCTCTCTATTATCATTTTTTCTTCTGCTGCTTATTTAGTTGAACAGCTTAAGTTCTGTTAGACTCTCCACGTGTTCTCCCCACCCTGGTGGCTGAAGAACTCTGTAACTTCCCACGTGGTGACTGGGAGGCTTCCCCCATCCAATTCCCCTTTTCCTAAATTAATAAATTAGAATAAATGTGTAATAAGATTTATTTCTGTCCCTGTGTATAATTCTTTTGCATTAGAGGACACGAACTGGGGGGGAGGGAATTCTATGGTAAAAACTAAATATAACTGTGCCAAGATTTCCCTGTATCATAAATCTGTATCAGTTCTACCAGCTGAGGATGAAGTATGAGGTTTATCCACAAATACATGAGGGCATGGGGGGCATTTTACATTCAAATCACCACAGGAAGGCTGTAGAAAGAGGAAGCAGAACGGTACTGTCTGGGTTTCAGAGGTGGGGGCAGGAATGAGAGGAGACAGCGAAGAGGTCCAAGGGTTTTGGGGGTGGACTTGATGAAAATATATTAAAAATAGATTATGGGGATGATTACACAACCCTGTGAATATGCTAAAAGCACTGAAAGCCCAAGCCACTGAACTTTAGACTTTAAATGGGTGTATTTTGTTATTTGTATTATAATCCAATAAAATAAAATGCTTAAAAACTCAGGTGTCCAGGAATGTCACTCAGACTAAGAAGGGCATTGCAGATAAGTGCCTCTGAAGATTCTTTCCTTCCCCTCCTCCTTCCCCTTTCCCTTCCTTCCCTTCTCTCTCTTCTTTTTTTTAATCAGTGCTTTACTTTAAGGCACCAAGGCTTTTTTGCTTTTTTAAAAAAATTAATATTTTTATTATGAGCAAGTATACATATTGCATGAGCAAATCTTGTGAAGGTGTCTCCATTTCCCTCCTCTCTGTCCCCTACCTGGGGTCCTTCTTCAGTGTGCATACTGGATCTGTATGAACTGCATCAGAGGTAGCCAGTTTTTCTTTTTCCTTCTCCTTTTGTATGTTGTTGCTGAGGGTGGTGATGTCTCTGGATATTCTCCCCACCATGGCTCTTACATTCTTTCCTCCCCTTCTTCCGCTCAGTTCCCTGTGTCATACTGGGTGAGTTGTAAGTCGGTTTGATTGTTGAGATCTTAAATTAAGTATGTCTGGATCTTTGCCCTGGGTTGTGTTGGGTATCGTTGGTGTCTGTCTCCATCGACCTTTCATGGGTTATCAGACTTGCTGCGGTGATTGGTTTCCTGTTTGTCTCATCACTTTCTCATAGGTTTCATTTGGGCTTCATTCACCCTGTGTGAAGGCTAGGTGTGGTTTGTCTCCTGCCAGGATGTCAGCCATCATCCAATGACTTGCTGGTGGAATTAGGTTGTCCCTGGCTCTCTCACTGCAAGGCTCTTTTTCCAAAGCAATGGTGACAGGTGCATCTCAGTTAAATGATCTTTGCTGGGTGGGAACAAGCTCACAAATTAAGCTGGAGGAGGTGGGTGGAAGGTGCCCAGGGACATGAAAGGAGAAGTGACACTATGAAATATACTGACACACAAACTCATCAGTTTAAAACAATCAAAATTTCTCCCCTTCTCTTTCCCATCACTATAGACCCAAAGGGTGACAGTGACATAGGAGACAGCAGTCAGAAGATCAGAGTTGGCTCACAAACTCTAGACAAGACTCACAGAATTGCACCTGGTGCCACTCTGGAGCTCAGAGTCCCCTTTGAACACTCACAGATGCCATTCCCGGTTTTCTGTGATCATTTCCTTCAATGCTTTTGAAAAGTTTCTGTAAGTCCTAGAAACTGATTTGGCCAGAACATTTTCAAGGCTTTTGTGATTTCCCATTCTGTCGCCAGCAGGGGCAGAGTTGAGTGTATCATCTCCACCTCAACCAAAGCTATGTCCTTTGTTTAGGAGCAAGTTGCAAGATCAGGCTTTGCTCAAAGGGAAGGAGATCCTAGGCAATGGATGAATAAATACCAAGAGGCTGCCATCATATTATGCGATTCTTCATTCCTGAAGATTTGAAGACAGGTTCAACTTTAAGAATAAAATGCTCAAAGAACCAAGTTCCATTGATAAGACAAGTGGGATAACCAACTGTCCACCATGAGGCGTGCCACATCTACCAGGGCCCAGGAGAAATGATAGAGGAATTACTGCTTTTACCAATAGCCTGACAACCAGTTCCAGGGTGATGGTGACAAATAAAGTGATCAAAACCTATCAAAGCAAAATCCAGAGGTTACAGAGAACTCAGCACTAAATCAGGCCTGCCATGGCTCAGGGAACATTGTGGAAGAGGGGGTGGAATGGTTGTAAGAGCCACAGAGTGGGTAGGAATACCCTGAAGCACAGCCCCCTGCTACTCCACAGGGACTAACTGAGGCCTTCCTGACTCCACAGTGAGTACCATAACCCCACTGAGGAGGGGCCCCAAGGTAATAGGAGCTGGGACAAGTGGATCAAAGAGTATAAACTGTTATAAAATATATGTAATAAAATAAAAAATTAAAAAATACATATAAAAATAAGATACTCAAAGCTGCCATGTCCCATGTAGTAGCTATTAAAATGACATAGAATTAAAAATTCAGTTTTTTAGCCACACTAACCTTATTTAACTCAGTTGTAACTAGTCTCTTCAAGAAAGAAATAATTAGACCTATTCACACTGTGATGGTATATATTGATTGTCAACTCAACAGGACCTAGAATTGCCTAAGAAACGAGGCTCTGGGTGTGCCAGTGAGGGATTATCTCTATTAGGTCTCTGGTGGTGGGAAGATGGGAAGATCCAACCTAACTGTAGACTGCTGAGCACCAGTGGTCATGTGTCTCTGCTTCCTGACCACCGAGGCAATGTGACCAGCTGTCTCCAGCTCCTGCAATCAAGCTTTGCAAGCTGCGATGGACTGTAACCTTGAACTGCAAGGTGAAAGAAACCCATCTTTCTTCCTTCAGTTGCTTCTTGTCAGACATTTGTTCACAACAAAGAGAAAATAACCAATACACTAAAATGTTCCGGATTATCTTTGAAATCTCATTATTTCCCACAAAGGTATTTTCATGCTAACAAGACCCAAACTGAAAGAATGAAGTTTTTATTGTGACACTTTAGATATCAGCTCTAGTGACTGTATCTCCCCGCCCCCATCAACACCCCCCTCCACCCCACACGGGGTGTGGTTAAGTGTCCTGAATGCTTTGAACCTTGAAAACTGCTTTCTGAAATGACACTTCTAACCCATCTGGCTTTGGAATTCTGGTTTTCATATACTATTTTCTAAAAGTTGCTAGTGACCTGTGGATATGCTCTGAACATCACGACATGTAAACATGTAACCAGGGGTGGAGAACGGGTCATGACATCTAAGGCCCAGCTTTACCTCCTGGAATAAATACCTCCATCCTTTAACTGTCAGAAGGAAGGGTCGCCTTTCATTATCAGAGGAAACAGAACTCCTTTGACAGACCAGACAAGAAGTCCCAAAAATGCCTTGCTTGGCAGTCAACAATGTGATTTTTGCACCTGAGCTTACAGGCCCAAAGGTGCCTAAATATTCACCTTGGCTGCGATGGGAGCCAGGTGCTGCTGGTGCAAACATAATTTGTCACATTGTCTAGTGTGAACTCTGCAAGCGGAGGGAGCTGGCTGGAAGGACACGTCAGAGGCACTTTCGTCCTGCCTGGGGCTGGGCTGGGCGCTGGCAGCCTGGATTCAGGGCTTGTTTTTGTTAGAACAAAAGAGTTCCTCCCAGCTCTGGCGCCAAAATCTAGCTGGCACTGTGAGTGGAGTGACTGGCAGCTGCAGAGCCCGGCTTGTTTACCCACAGCAACAGGGGGAGCCCCCAAAACCCGGACCAGGAGCACTGGAGCGGGCCAGGCGGCGCCCCAGCAGCAAAGGAAAGCAGGAGACTCCGGCTGCAAGCTCGGGCCTTCAGTTTACCAGAACTTCCCCTGACCAGGGACTCCTCGTTTGATCCTCATCATCTCTGCTTGCATGGAGGTGAAGCAGCTGCCTTTCGCTCTCCTTGGAGACCATTTAAGTCCTCTGATGTTGCCCGAAGACCACAGAAATGGATGGGGCTGGGAGCACAGGCTTCAATGTCCGAAGTGGGGATGACCTCCTGCAGACCTGCTTCAAAGCCAATGTCATTTTTCAGCCTCATTAATCAGGGTCGTTAAATATCCGATTGCACATGCTGCATGGAGTAAGAAATGTAGGTAGACCCTAAGTACTCCACAGTGAACACCAAGCATCCTATTGAGGAGGGCCCTCAGGGAAATGGAGACCCAGGTGAAGAGACACAAAACCACACACACACACAAATGCAGGTACAAAGAATTGCCCTTGCCAGTGAGAACTGTGGACAAACCAATTCTACCAATAAAACCAGAAATGAGATCTGGCTCCCTGGCAGGAGACAAACCACTCCTAACACATCAGCTAGGGTCCAGGTAAAGCCACAGAGGAAGTGGAGAGGTGAGCAAGAGTGCTGCTCCCACAGCCAGCCTGACAACCTGCACCAGGGTGATAGAGACAGACTCCATGGATACTCAAAACGTTCCAAAGCAGAAATCCAGAGGCTGCCAAGAGCTCAACACTAAAGCAGACTTAAAACTCAGCCACCATGGCTCAGGAAACATTGCGGAAGAGGGGGGTGGAAAGATTGTAAGAGGAGGGAATATCCAGAGGTATTGCCCACTGTCCGCTGCAACTCCTAGCCCTCCATTCCATGGAGAATTCCAGCAATCCCACTGAGGAGGGCCCTCAGTGGAATGGGGCAGGGAGGAGAGAAACCATGGTACCAACACATGACTTGTACATACAAACTTTCTACATATTACATAAATAAATAAATAAATAAGAACTGTCCCTGTCTCAAATAGCCAATGCATTAAGAAGCAAGGAAGATTCCCAGGATGTGCTTTCCAAAGTGAATATGCAAGGTAGATATCAGTTACTGACCATCCAAACCATAGATATGCACACCTGGTGAATACTCCGAGCATCTGTCCTTGGGGAAAATTATTGACTGAGGTTTGGATTTCTGAGCCAGAGGTAAAAGAGCTCAGCTTGGACAGCAGCTCTGGGGTTTCCCTACCTGAGCACTTTTGCTGCTCCTGTGTGTTTTGCTGAGCATGTCGGGCAGATATAGCAATAAAATTATTGTCAACACTCCCCCTGTCTCTGTGGACTGTTCTAGAGTGCTCTTCTTGAGGAAGACTGTGTCCTATCACCATACCAGTATTTCTGGAAAACAGGCTATCATCTTTTGGAATTGAATAGCCATCCTTGTTTTATGGTGTGCTTACTAAGTGTTGGGCACTTACATAAATTTTCACATTACTTCACAGTGAGTCTGGATGTATCACCTGTACTTTACTGATGACAAGGCGACCTTCTAAAACAGACATCACAGTGCTCGCTGTGCAACGTGAAGGCCTGAGATGGATCCCCAACACCCACATAAAAGCCAGGTACTCTGATGCACTCTGGCAATTCCAGCAAGAGAATCCCTGAGATTTCTGGCTAGCTATTCTAATTGAATCAGTGAGTCCCAGGTTTAGAGACCTGTCTCAAAAACAAAGACAGTGTAGAGTGATTGACATTGACCCCTAGCCTCCACGTACGTGCACTCACATCTGCAGATGAACTCACACACCACACGCATATACACCTGTCCATAGGATTATTTCAAGGATCAACTGTGACAACCGATGTAAAGAAGCTGGCA
>PVHP010040492.1:0-15856 GCA_004024765.1 Zapus hudsonius | reverse complement strand
CAAATTCCTGCAACTCGACACCAAGAGTGGTGCACCCTTTAATTAAGTACTCTCAGTAGGAACAGCGTGAACTGATGAGCAAAATGTCTCTCTTAGCAGAGATTGATAGTGATCACAGCTTCACGAACCCAGCCCAAAGGTCTCCGCTTCCTGATGGGTGAAATAGTCTGTAGGCCACTTCCCGAGGCAGCCTGGCGGGAATCAGTCACTGCTAACCTGCCTACACCATGCAGGATAGTTCGGAGGCAAAACTTAGGAATGCTTAATTAATCCAGATGCAGGTCCTTGCCGCTATAATTTGATTGCTGTTTCCAACCACTATGGAGGGATGGGAGGAGGATATTTACTGCTTTTGCAAAAAATAAAGATGATGGAAAATGGTACTGTTTTGATGACAGTAGTGTCTCCACTGCATCTGAAGACCAAATTGTGTCCAAAGCAGCGTATGTACTCTTCTACCAGAGACAAGACACTTTCAGTGGAACTGGCTTTTTTCCTCTTGATCGAGAAACTAAAGGTGCTTCAGCTGTCACTGGCATCCCCATAGAAAGTGATGAAGAGAGCAGTGATAATGACAATGACACAGAGAATGAGAACTGTATGCACACTAATTAAGGAAAGTCCTAGAAGCCATAAGAGAGACTTTCCTGATGGTGGTATCTTTGGAGATGAAGTTACTCACCACATTAAAACAAAAGTCTGAGATGGGGAGTTTCAGATAACTGAATGTAAACCCTTTATCAGATTTTAAGTTGTGCAGTACTTGAAGTGAAACACAACGAAAACTTTAACAGAAATTGTCTCTTAATACATTTACAGTCTTGTATTTACAAGCTAAATATATATAGGAAATCAAAAATAAATCCCTTTTACGTTTGAAAAAAAAAAACTTAGGAATACTTTTAAGCCTCCATCTATCTATTTAAACTAGTCTGTGTAACTTTCTTCCTTGTTTCCGTGAGAACCTGTGACCAGATTTCACTATCTCTACACTTAGAACTGCAGTGAGTTCGCCATGTGGAGACACACACACACACACACACACACACACACACACACACACACACACACACACACAAGTATTATATATATTTTTAAGACTGGAAAGATGGAATAACACGTGGTACTTCTAGAACTATTGGTCTATGAAGAGAACATGACAGAGAGGAACCTTTTCCATGTCATTTTAAAAATTATTTTTCAGACATTTTTTAAATATTTTATTTATTCATTTTCAAGCAGAGAGAGAGAGAGAGCGCACCAGGGCCACCACCTTGTGGGTCTGGCTTATGTGGGTCCTGGGGAATTGAACCTGGGGCCTTAGCACTGGAGACAAGTGCCTTAACCATTGAGCCATCTCTCCAGCCCATCAGACTTTTTTTGGAGACAGGATCTTGTTAGGCAGCTCAGATTAACACTCCTGCCTCGGCCTCCAGAGTGCTGGGCTGAAACCAGCGTGTGCCAGCATGCCCAGCTGTTCCTTCCTTTATTGAAAGTGGGCAGGTTGGACTTTCAGTTCGGCTGCACCTGAGGAAACTGAAATCAGCGCTGGGTTCCTTTCCTCCATCATTAAGCCGTTGTCTCAGGAGCCAAGCTCAGGCAGTTGCAGAGCGGAGTTACAGGTGGGTCCTAGAGCTGAAGTAGTTCATTTTCCTGGAGAGAAGGGAAACCCATGCAGAGTGATGAGCACTGGGGTGTCATCAGGATGCACCACGAGCCCTTAGCCGTACTGCCTGGACCTCCCAGCCGACGCGTTGGCCCTCCTCACACATGTCGCTTTCTGGTGTTCCTGCAGGTTTGGACCCGGCCTAGTCATCTACTGGTACGGATTCATCCAGGAGCTCGACTGCAACCGGGAAAGGGGCATCCTGCTCAAAGCCTGCTTCCCCACTGACATCGTCACCCTGGGCCAGAGCACAGCCTGAGCCTGGAGACGGGCAGGAGCTTGGGGAGGAAGTGACCTTCCTCTCCTCCGGTCTCCACTCCTGGCAGCCTCTGCCCTGAACTCCAGCTGAACCCCCGTGCATCGGTCGCAGCGCTGCCTCTCGAGACAAACACATCAGGAGTTTCTGCTTTCCTTCACCCCTCGCTGATGTGCGCAGCCAAGAACTGCAGACACAACCCCCACTCTCAGCATCGCTTCTCTGTCAAACAGCTTGCTTTCTTCCAGATGGCTCCTGCTTGGATTCTGAACAAAAGAAAACGTGTGGAGACTGAAAGGTGTGGGGTTCTGGGGCTGCTTGGTTTTAGTTCTCCTGTTCTTGGCCACCCCTTAGTTTGTACTAACCCTCCGTTCATTCTCTCTGCCTCCCCCTTTCTCCTCCTGCTCGCTCAGAGACACCCAGCAGGCAGGAGGCCTGGGAGAAATGTCGCTCTCGCCGGCAACAACGCCCTCTTTTCAGAATACTTACTGAAAACCCAAGCATTTCCTAGTGATCTCACTTTAAACAGTGGGTTATGTATGTTTTGGCTGGAAACCATGCTCTTTGGGCATGAGTTGAGGGCCGAGTGCTGAGGTTAGAACCACGTGGCCAAGAACGCACCTTTAAACAGCGTCTGTTGGCAGTACAGTGCTGGCTACTATTTTTATGATTAGTTTTTTTATTAAAGCGCATTCATACACACTGCTTTGTATCTGTATTTTATACCACATAATTATATAATGCTCAAATAACTTAGACATTACAAATAGATTTGAATGAATTAAGTGTGCCAGAAATAAAAAGCCGTTTTTAAATAAGCAAAAATAAAAGGAATTTTGTATTTGTTCACTTTATTCCCTTCGATATACTGCTGACCAGATTCAGTCTAATAAAATAGTTATAAACCTATCTTTGGGGAAATTAAAAAGTAACCTGTATCAAAAATGTGTTTAGCAAAACATTTGTCCCAATATTTATAAAATGTAGCATTTACAATATTGAATAGGTGATTCTGGAAATGTTAATAAAAATGTGATTTTTAGGAACACCTTAAGTCATTCACAGTTTATACTTGAAAGGTGCAAAATTCTGCCTGTTGCTTTTCTTCTGTCCATGGTGGGATTTTCACTACTGAGACTTTTAAATCACAAGAGCGGGAGGGGAAGGGGAAAGAGATGCAGCCTTGTGAGGGAGATAGGATGATTTGTACCATGACCACATTGCCCCGATGCACACATACATTTTAAACAAAAATGGTTTTAGAATTAGGTTCCATGACACGCTCTAACCTGCTTCTTTGGGAATAAATTACGTGAATCTGCACAGATGTTAAAACTCCTGCTAAACCCTTGTCAAACATTTGCTTGTTTTACATTGGACAAATTTATGATGAGCGTGCATAAATAAATTAAAAAATGAAAGGGTGCTTGCGTTTTGTATTTATCCTTCTGCTTGGAGCCCTGACATAATGTGTTGTGAGAAGCTAGGTTCTCCGGCAGAGACAGCACCTTGTGTTTATGAAAGAGGCTTTACGACTGGCCCTTAGAAGTCAGAAAGAACCCAACAGCAAACTACACGCTGCAATAAGGTTCCGAGAGACTCAAAAGCAAGCCTGTCCCCCCTCTCAAAAGCAGATCTGAGCATTATGTCTACTGAGTTTGAATTAGAGGAATGTGGAAGAGAAAAGAGTGCTATTCCCGAACTGAAAAGTTAACATCTTTATTTTTCTTTCATTTTAAAAGTCCTGTGCTCCATCTCTTCCTGTTATTTTCTTGTTCGGTTTTGTAATTTGGCCATAGAACCATCAGCTCTGTAAGGCAGACGTTGGGTGACAAGTTATTTATGTGGTTGTCGTCATGAGGATGTTAAGGTCCGAGCCAGATCCCTTTTATGGGGCGTTCTGCACGCTGATGACTTAAGCCAAGCAGCGAGCAGGAATGTGTATAAACCCAGCGCTACGTGACGTTCTCCCGGGCACACAGAGACTCGCCTGCATCTGCTCCCAGACAGAGACCCCCTGAAGCATGGAGAGACAGTCCGGCTCAGAGCAGAGCTTAGGGTAACTCTGCAGATTCTCTTCATCGTTTTAACTCTCCCACCCCCCCAAAAAATCATCAACAACTGAGAAACATTCTCTTTTTCCTTCTGGAGAGGTCAAGGACAACTCCCTCACAGATCCCCTTGTTTGAGGTTCTGGGGAGAAAGCTGACCTCCGTGTGTCTCCATATCTGCAAGGCCCCACTCCACCCTGGAGAAGATGACGAATTGTTGGTCTCTGGGGGTTGTATTAACTCATGCAAGCCACCGGGG
The DNA here is from genome assembly GCA_004024765.1 of Zapus hudsonius. Classification (NCBI taxonomy): domain Eukaryota; kingdom Metazoa; phylum Chordata; class Mammalia; order Rodentia; family Dipodidae; genus Zapus; species Zapus hudsonius. Next base: position 11,624 of record PVHP010040492.1, on the reverse strand, counting down.
AGAGGATTGCTTAGAGCCTTGATGAGGTAATCTTCTAAATGGTCCCTGGTGGGCTCCACTAATTAATGCGCAGTGCCAAAGTGAACAGTTAATTCACTCGCCTCTCACTAGGGAGCTACGACCATTGTTTCCTTCCCACCGTGGATCCAAGATTCCTTACAGGCGTGCTCTTTTCAGCCTTCCCTGGACAAGCCTGGCGACTCAAGGAGACTAAGCCTTCAGTGCACTGTGGATGTCTTCTCTTCTCTTCCCTCTCCTTCCTGCCCATCCTCCCCGTCACCAGGCTTCCAGGTTTCTTTCACGTGGACGTGTGCCTGCACATTTTTCTACTTTTCTCTCTTTATATAGAGCAATCCCATAACCAAAGTACATCTCTCTTAAGTCCTAATGTACATATTGAGACTTGGGGAAAACCAAAATATTGAAGTAGACACATGGCACCTGCAGAGTCCGAAAGCGTTTAGCTTTGGCGTCGAGATGCTGCAGGGTGAGGTTTACGTCTTCAGTAAGTGTTTTGCCAAAAGAAGCCAACAACACACAGAGAGTTTCATGGCTTCTGAGAGATGCGAGTGATGGTATTCAGCTGATCACAGTTGTTAATTAAGATAGTGAAACGGCTCCATGACTCAGCTAATTACTCAGCTCATTTATCATGGGGGTAAGCTTGCCATTGTCCACGCACTCTTGATGGGAGCAGACTGCCTCATAGAATAACTTTTTTTATGACAAACAATGGAAGGAGACGCTCTCCCAATGGGCAATTTTCAATTAAGGTGAAACTGACAAAGTAGACTTACTAGAGAGGAAATGACCAGGCGAACAATGGAATCCGAGCACAGGGTCACCACTGGCAGAGGAGTGCCCACCTCAACCCATCTGTTTAAAATCACTCAGGTTAGGGGAGGGTCATTTAGTCCTGTTCCTCCTTCTGACCTTCCTATCAGTAGTGTGGTTTGAGGCTGTTTCATTAAGAGCATGCCTGAATTCTAAAGGTTGAACAAGGAAGATAGAATTATTAATTAAATAGTAGCCAGAACTGCTTGGGCTCCCCTTGTATTTTTCACTTTCCTGCTATTGTTTGGAATACGGCTGTAAGACAAAGAGTTGCGTGGGTCAGGCACTATAAATTACCGTTTTCATACAATAGCAATCCACTAAAATGATTGCAGAATGTGATCAAAGTACTTCAAAAAGTCTTTAAAACTTTTCCACAGTCAGAGGAGAGGAAATGCTCATTTGATGTCTCGGTTTCTTTCAGTCAGTGTAGCAGAGTTCAATTTTGGTAACAGACCTACCGTGTATAAAATTCTGATAGCAGACCTACTGTGTATAAAATCTAAGTCACTGATCAGGTACACCTAACTTGTTCTCATTGCTTCTTGGGGAAGTAAACGTAGATTTTGGTTTTCACTTAGCTACCGAGAACTTTTGTTAGCTGAACATTTGGAGTCATTTGTATTTAACTATATATATATATTATATATATATATATATATATTATATATAATATATATATGATAGAATAACACTGTTAGATGGTCCTAACTTGACAGCCCTGAAGTTCCTCAAGGCAGTGAGAAGAGGGCAGATGACTGTGAACTTTTTTGGTGTCTTAATAATAATCATGGCAAGAGATACATTTGTTTTCATTCCTTTTCTTGGCTTTATTGTGAGCTTCCTCGGGTCATAAGTGAGGATGGTGGGAAGCTCCCAGTACCAGCACAGATCAGCAAGACCTAGGCTCATGTTTAAAGTGAAGGGTCAACTGAAGAATGATGCTACTGTCTGTGTCAAGGTAATCTTTATCTCTTAAAAGGAAGGTCATTTTGAAATGCTGGCATGAAATATAACAAAGTCGATTAAGTAATAACAATTGAAGTTCAAGGTTTAATTGAGGGCCTAACATGAAGCCAATGACCGTTAACCTAAAACAGCCATTAATTCCCTCTAGAAAACTGCTTCAGGGAAAGGTACTTCTAGAATAACTGGCACTTTTACTTTAAAAACTGCCTTCTGTCATTTTTCATATTCAATACAAATGCATTTAGCAATAATTTAGTGTGTCTATATAGACTTTTTAGATGTTTTTTAATTGAAACTCTGTGGAAGCCATTGGGCTCCAGGTAAGACCACAGTTCTTAACTGCAAGATGCACATTAAATGTTTGCTTAGTGTTTCTCATCGTTGCTAACCTACTCGTGTCTGTACTTGGTTAATGTAAGATTTCTAGCAAGATCATAAGCCACGTGGGAGCAGAAAACACACGCATCTTGTTCACTTTGTGTCTCAGGACCTAACAGATTTCCTGGTGCTAAGCAGATGTTCAGTAAAAGTTGCTTGAACTAATGATTCCGTTTACATTGAATGTGTTCTTATTTGCATTGAGCATATAAGTGGACTGTTCCTCATTTTCTTCAGCTAAAACATAGGTATATCACTGGAATCAGGAAAGCAGCATATATATTGGTGTTAAAGAACTAATTACTTTAAAAACCCTCAAAATCTGGGTTGCCAAGATGGCCCCATGGGACTCGTGCTTGCCGTGCTTAGATCCCTGGTAACTCATGTAAATGGCCGTGTGTGCCTGTGATCCCAGTGCCAGCATCCAGAGAGCACCCAGCCAAGCCTGTGAGTTCAGTAAGTGACCCTGTCCCAAGCAATAGGAGGAGCACAATCAAGATATCCAAGGTCCCAGCCGGGCGTGGTGGCGCATGCCTTTAATCCCAGCGCTCGAGAGGCAAAGGTAGGAGGATCACCCTGAGTTCAAGGCCACATTGAGACTACATAGTAAATTCCAGGTCAGCCTGGACTAGAGTGAGACCCTACCTTGGAAAAACAGAAACAAAAACAAAACAAAACAAAAGATATCTAAGGTCAAACTCTGGCCTCCACACACACATGCACACATGTGCATATGCACACATGCACACACATACATGCATACACGCACATGCATGTACAAGTGCACACATGTGTGTATGCACACATGCATACACGTGTGCACACACATACACTCGTGTATACACACATGTGCACACTACATGTAAATACACACAGACACCAAAAAACATCAGAAAGTGCATACACGTATGCACACACATACATATGCCAAAAAGAAAACCTCAAAATCTGGCATAATGCAAATTTATAAAGAGATTATTTTGGAGCCATATTTAGTTTTAAAGGGAACTCATTATCATGTTGTTGCATCTGCCTTATAATTACCCTAAAAACATTATTGTTTATCTACTGAATTGCTAAATGAGAATACTAGAAATCTTTTTTAAATTTAATTTTTATTTAATTTTATATAAAGTCATAATATCCAGGTTATATTATCCTCTCCCCCCAGCGCCCATTACCCAGGGACTTTCCTCAGTAGGATTATGGAATTTACTGTGAGGTCATGAAGTCCTCAATCAGTGTATCTTGGGTAGCAAGGGGACCTTGCCTCAGGCGTACCCACTCTGTGACTCTTAAAATCTTTCTGTCCCCTCTTCCACAATGTTCCCTGAGCCATGGCAGGACTGTTGGCAGTCTGATTTAGCGTGGAGTTCTCTGTAGCCTCTGGATTTCTGCTTTGATGGGTTTAGATTGGCCACTGTGCCTGTCACCATCGCCCTGGAGCTGGTTGTCAGTTTAGCAGTGAGAGCAGTGATCCTGCCACCACTTCTCCTGGGCCCTGGCAGACATGGTGGGAGGTAGCCCACCTCATGGTGGGTAGTCTGCTAGCATATTGTCTTTTTAGTGGATCTTGGTTCTCCTCCATTTTCTCTACCATCTGTAAAATAAAGCAAATTTTCCAAACAAGAGTAAGAGCAGCTTGGGCTAAAGGGGGATATGCAAATTTATTTGAGAGATTTTTATTTTGGTGTACAAGCCTCTCTTCTCTAGAGAGCAGTGGACACATAAGACCCTGGATCTTAGAAATCTTGTTTATAAAAAAGCCTTAACTTTATCTTTGCATATCTATGTGAAATCATTTACCTTAAGATTCAGTGTGTTCCACACATAAATTTGGGGATATCCAGTACTGTTAGATAACTGCAACAAACACCTGTTTTGTTTGTTTGTTTGTTTGTTTGTTTGTTTGTTGGCTGGGGCATGTTCTCACTCTACCCCAGGCTATCCGGAACTCACTCTGTATCCCTAGGCTGGCCTCTGACTCACACTGATCCTCATGTCCTTGCCTCCTTTTTTTGTTTAATTTATTGATTTTTATATAAAAAGAATGCACACCTCAATTCTGCCGAGGGTCTTCTCTGGTGGGGTTATTAGTATTCATTGTGGGGACCAAGAGGTCTCAGTCAGTCAGTCTCTTCAGGGATGGGAGGGAAATGGTGTCTCAGGCTATTCCCACCCACCCTGAGGCTCTGCCAATCCTCCCTGAGCCTTGTTGGGCAAGATAGAGATCTGATTTAATGTTGCTTTCTCTGTAGAATCTGATCTCTGTTTTTATGAGGTTTGAATGACCACAGTGAAGAATCACCTTTTTTTAAAAAATATTTTATTTACTCATTTTTAAGCAGAGAGAGAGAGAGAGAGAGAGAGAGAGAGAGAGAGAGAATGCACCAGGGCCACCACATTGTGGGTCTGGCTTATGTGGGTCCTGGGGAATTGAACCCAAGGCCTTAGGCACTGGAGGCAAGTGCCTTAACTGCTGAGCCATCTCTCCAGCCCTAAATATATTTTAAAAATAATTTTATTTATTCATTTTCAAGCAGAGAGAGAGAGAGAGAGAGAGAACAAGGGCCACCACCCTGTGGGTCTGGCTTATGTGGGTCCTGGGGCATTGAACCCAGGGCCTTTGGCACTGGAGGCAAGTGCCTTAACCGCTGAGCCGTCTCTCCAGCCCAAGAGTCACCTTTAATTGCTGACTTTGACCATGCTGAGTTGGTTAGTGGCAGCGTGCTTCCTAGTGAGTCAAAGGAGTGGTCAGCTGGATGGGGAAGGTCTTTTGCTAACAGGATCTGACCTTTGGAGAGATATTGTCCGTGAGCTACTGTGTGGGTGTTTCCTTGTTAGTCGTTAAAGGCGCTTGGCATGTTTCCTCACATTGTGGAGAAGTGACACTGAAGGCCCTGTAGGTTCTCCCACTTTTCTGTGCTCCACCAGCTGGTCAGGGATTAGTCATGGCTGTACAGTTTCCTCCATGAATATCTGGACAAAGAAAACTATTTCTTCTCTCAGAAGCTGTCGTAGTCAGCCACACGCCGCTGGGATGAATCTCCAAACCACACACGATTATGGGAGGAAAAGTATTTATTGAGGTATGAGACCCAGGGGAAGTTAAGGGGAAAAAGGCTGGCCCCCTTTCACAGAAGCAAGCAGAGACAGAGACAGAAGCCCAGCACCAGCACCAAGCAAGCACACTGTAACACACTGTGATTCCCAAAATGCAGATCTCCAGACCAGGGTTCTGGCTCTTCTTTTGCAGATCTATCCTTAGTATTTTACCTCCAAATTAGAAAGGGTCAGTCCCCAGGAGGCTGGGCCAAAGGGGCACTTCCTCCAGCCAGAAGCCTGGAGACCATTAATAATGTTAATAAATCCTTAATTCTTTTGGGGGACATTATTCAAACTACCACAGAAGGCAAACCTCACAGTCCATAGTTCTCATTGCATTCAGGTCTTTTAACTCTGACCAGAATGGCCCATCATGCTCTATTTGCATCATTGCAAGGCATCTCTTAGGTCAAGGTTTCAAATCCTTCCATATTCCTCCTACAAATGAGATCCAAAAGATTAAAATCCACACAGCCAGGTTTCTATCAGTAATGACCCCACTTTTCTGGTGCCAATTTTATGTTGTAGTTAGGATTTCATTGCTAGTACAAAACACCTAACCCAATGCAGCTGATAAGAGGAAAGTTTTTATTTCGGCTTACAGTCTTAAAGGGGAGCTCCATGATGGCAGGTGAAAACATGGCTGAGCAGATTGGACATATCACCTCTGCCACAGCAGGTGGACAACAGCAGCCGGAAAGTGAGTTGAGCTTTGGGAAGGAAGCTGGTTATAACATCTGTGACAGTCAGGCACACGCCCCTGGGATGAATCTCCAAACCCAGACACAGTTTTGGGAGGAAAGTATTTATTAAAGTAACATATCCAGGGGAAGTTTCAGAATGGTGAAAGAGTCTGGCCCCCTTTCACAGATCCAAGCAGAGAGAGGCCCAATACCAACAATTCAATCAAACATACTCTAACTTTAAATTGCAAAAATGGCAGGACCAGGCTGGAGAGATGGCTCAGCTGTTAAGGCACTTGCCTCCAGTGCCTAAGGCCCCGGGTTCAATTCCCCAGGACCCACATAAGCCAGACCCACAAGGTGGTGGCCCTGGTGCTCTCTCTCTCTCTCTTTCTCTCTCTCTCTTTCTCTCTCTCTCTCTTTCTCTCTCTCTTTCTCTCTCTCTCTCTCTGCTTGAAAATGAATAAATAAAATATACTTTAAAAAAAAACAGGCAGGGCAAACATCAAACTCTATGACTCCAAGTCCCATAATAACCAGTTAATAACAATCCCATCCCCTCCAGCTCAGCTACTCACTGTCACAGGAAACTCTATCTGGTGCTGGCAGCTTTCCTTGGCAGCCATCCCACAGTCTCTGCACTCACTGGGTCTCCCCTGCAACCCACAATTCATCCTCGTGGCTCTATTGGGCCTTCATGCAGACAATCCAACACACCTGCTTCACACTGCCCATGGCCATTTTCAAAAACAAAACCATGTTGTAAATCCAGTGACCCTCTCTTCCTGCATTTGTTCTGTACTCCATAGTGCAAGGTTGGCTGCCAATTTGTTAATCCGGGGGGCGGGGAAGCATACTTTGAAGATCCAATATTTCGTCCCCTTACTTCAAAAGAGCCCACATTCTTCCTGCTGTCCCAATGCAGATCACCTGGCCCAATCTCAATGGTTGTCATCTCTCAAACGATTGCAGGTGAATGGGCAGTAGTTTTGGCCCAAAGATCTCTTTTCTTTCTGTGCCATCTCCATCTGCTCACACCAGTCCATCTTGACATAAAGCAACCCTGCACAAATTCTCAGGACGCAGGCAGGCAGAACGCAGCAAGCCTCTCACACAAACTGCTTCTGGCACAGTACAAAGTTTTCTCTCACCCTCATAAGCCAACCCTCGCAGTCCTTAATCCTTCCTACATTCACTTCTTTCCAACTCTGACCAGAATGGTCCATCAAGCTGTACTTACAGCACGGCAAGGTGTCTCTTAGCCTGAGGTTTCAAATTCTTCCACATTCCTCCTGCAAATCACTTCCAAAATGCCAAAAGCCACAGTGTCAGGGTTCTAACAGCTAACAGATCCCACTCTTTGTTACCAAAACTGCTTTCTCTTATTGCTGTGATAAAGAATCCAAACAAAAGGCAGCATGTGGAAGGAATGGATTTATTGTGGCTTACAGACTCGAGGGGAAGCTCCATGATGACAGGAAAAACAACTGCATGAGCAGAGGGTGGACATCACCTCAGCCACAGCACTGCAAACAGCGGCAGGAAGGTGTGCCAAACGCTGGCAATGGGAAGCTGGCTATAACCCCATAAGCCCACCCCCAACAACACAGCTCCAACGAGTTTCCAGAATCGCCATCAGCTGGAGATTGAGCATTCAGAACACATTCCTTTGTGGGGAACACCTGATATTCAGCTGCAATTGTTTGAGAGATTACAACCATTGAGATTGGGCCAGGTGATCTGCATTGGAACAGTTGGAAGAATGCAGACTCTTTGAAGTAAAGGACCTGAATGCTTTGTCCCCCCCCTTGATTAACAAGTTGGTAGCACACCTGGTTCTGTGGAGTAGAATAAATGCAGGAAGAGAGGGTCATTGGATTTGCAGCACAGTTTTGTTTTTGAAAAATGGCCATCGGCAATGTGAAGCAGGTGTGCTGGATTGCCTGCGTGGAGACCCAATGGAGCCATGAGGATGAACTCTGGGTTGCAATGGAGACCCAATGAGATGCCAGGACTATGGATGGCTGTGAAAGAGAGCTGCCAGCACCAGATGGAGTTTTCCTGGACTGTGAATAGCTGAGCTGGAGAGGCGGAATCACAACTCCAAGAGACCCGTCACTGATTGTCATTAGACTTGGAGTTAGAGTTGGATGTTGCCCTGTTTGTCTTAAATCTCGTATTGGTGCAATCTGTCTTTGCTATGCCTAATGCTATATTTTGCAGTGTGAATTTGTTCTGTGCCATTATGTTTTTTGTTTGTTTGTTTGTTTGTTTGTTTGTTTGGTATTATGTCTCAGTTGAAAGATGTTTGAGTATCATCAGGATTGACAAAAACTGTGGGGAATTTTGGAATTGAGTTGAATTCATTGCATTTTACATCATGTATGATTATTAGTTTGTGGAAGCCAGGGATTGTTGATGGTTTGATCTAGGTGTCTCCCCCCCCAAAACATATGTGTTCTGAGTGCTTGATCCCCACCTGATTGCAATTTTGGAACCTTGTTGAAGGTGTGTTGTTATGGGTGTTATAGGCAGCTTCCCCTGGCCAGTCTTTGACACACACACACCTATTGCTGTTGTCCACCCAACGTTGGCCAGGAGGTGATGTCTACCCCTCTGCTCATGCCATCATTTTCTCTGCCATCATGGATCTTTCCCTTGAGTCTGTAAGCCAAAATAAACCCATTCCTCCCAGCAGCCACTTTGGGTTGCGTTCTTTGTTGCAACAACAGAAGAAATTAACTACAATAGTGATATTCATTTGTTTTGAGGAGAGATTGTGAGTTCTTTTTTAAATATTTTTTGTTTTATTTTATTTTATTTGAAAGAGAGAGACAAAGAGGCAGACAGAGAGTGAGTATGTGTGTGCCAGGGCCTGTTGCCACTGCAAATGAACTCCAGATACATGCGCCTCTTTGTACATCTGGCTCTACATAGATACTGAGGTTTCGAACCCAGGTGGTCGGGCTTTCAGAGTTGGCAAGTATCCAAGTGCCTTTAACCAGTGAGCCATCGCTCCAGCCCAAGATTGGGAGTTCTTTGAAGAAAGTCTTACTTTGTAGCCCTGGCTGACCTGGAATTTACTATGCAGCCCAAGCTGGCCTTGAATTTGTAATAATCCTGCTGATGTAGCCTCCCAAATGCTAGGATTACAGGCATGAGACACCACCCCTGGCTCGTTGTAATTTGTCCCAGTCAAATGAGTAGGATTTCATAGTCAGCTACAGAGTTCTAGTTACCGGCCTTGGTATATCTGACTGTCATCACGGCCTTTCATACAATCCATTTTATATACTGTCAGCTTTAAAACGTACTCACATAAAGATATGTTTAGTGAGAGGAAAGGAGGAAGGGAAACAAAGAAATTAGTCAAAACTCCATAATGAAACCTAATTCTTTGTACGCTAATAAAATACTTTTAAAAAGAAATGTTAAAATATTATCAAGAATGAAGATGGTGAGTATGCTTTACATGGTATTACAGTTTTGTTAATATGATTACTGTTAAGTCATAAATAATTTTCTTAAAGCCTTTTAATTGTACCAGTTCATTAATTCTGGCAGCTAAATTAATGGCAATCATTGTATGTGGAAAAGAAATATAGGTAAAATCTCAGAGTTTGTGTGCTGTAACGATCTGAATGGAAGATTCCATCTTGGCTTTCCTATTTATAAAAGAAGATTTCAAGAAATGAGACGTAGCAATAAAACATAACAGCAAAACTATGAGAAAGATGGGGACCCAAACATGAGCCCATTTTACATTAATGGAGAAATTGTTTGTTTGTTTTTTTATTTTTTGGCAAATTATATTCCTCTTCCTTGCTTCCACACAACCCTTGAAATGGGTCACAAAAGTCAGAATTGCGGAAAGGAGCGAACGAAGAAACTCATGTGAAAACTGAACTGCGTTTCCACCTGATTCTTTGACAGTTTCCTAGGAGGAAATGAGAAAGGCAAATTGATCCACTGGGAAGGATGAGACTTTGACTCACTAGCTAACTTCAGAGTTGGGAGGCATCAGAGGCCTCGTTTTACAGACGCAAAGGTGAATTCTGCAGAGATCACCGACTTGTCCAAGGTCATGAAACTATACAACAAAGAAATGGGACGGTGTCTCCTCCTCTTCCTCTTCTTCCTCTACCTCCTCCTCCTCCTCCTCCTCTTCCTCCTCTTCTCCTCACCCCATCTCCTGTCTTTTCTACACTATGCCTAAGAATTTGTCCCTGATGGAGTTTCTGATGCCTTAAATCATGTTGAGAATTCACAAATCAAGGGACCCAGTAGATCGGTTGGACATTTTTGAATGGCAATGGCCTGGCCTGGCCCAGAGCGCAAATCTCTCTAGTAGACATCAGCTGGGGATTTGGGCAGATGTAGCTCTCATTTTCTTTGCGTCCCAGAGTCTGAACACCCTAGGCTCTTGGTGGCAGCTTCCTTGCCGTCTCGCCTCAGGGAAGTGACACCGCAGAGGACTGTGGAGGCACTAAGAACTGCTTTCCTCTGGCCAATTTACATATTAAGTCACTTTTTCCTTCTACAGTGGAAAAATCTCCACAAAGTACTATATTCGCCATCTTATTGCAAAGATAAAACTATAGTTAGACCTACTGACCACCCCTGAAATCATTCCCCTAGTCAGCGTAGAATGGTCTAGAACAGTAGCCAGGAGATGGTAGGGGCCAAGACACAAGGTTTGAAACACTAGGATCCCTGCCTCCCCACTGAGACCCCAGACTTGCTAAAGAGCTCAGATTCTTCATCCATTAAATCAAAATGACACCTATCACCCAGGCGTGTTGTGGGGATTAAATAAGAGTAGTGTTTTGGGCTGGAGAGATGGCTCAGCGGTTAAGGTGCTTGCCTGCAGAGCCTAAGTACCTGGGTTCAATTACCTAGTACTAACATAAAGCCAGATGCACAAAGTGACACATGCATCTGGAATTCATTTGAAGCAACTGGAGGCCCTGGTATGGCCATTCGTTATGTATCCAACTCTATCTCTTATCTCTCCCCTCCATTGGAAATAAATAAATAAAAACTTACTTTTAAAAAGAGTAGTGTTTAATCATTACTCTACTAAGGCAAGTATCATCATGTATTGTACCTGTCCGGCATATTATATGATAACAATAGTAACATATTACTACTACCATTGTCATGGTTTGATCCAGGTGTCCCCCACAAACAATTGAATGTGTTCTGATAGATCAATCCTCAGCTGATGGCAGTGTGGGTTTTACAACCTCGCTGGAGCTGTGTTGTTGGGGGCGGGCTTATGGGGTTCTAAGCCAGTTCCCCCTCGCCAGAGTTTGGCACACCTTCCTGCCGCTGTTTGCAGGGCTGTGGCAGAGGTGATGTCCACCCCTCTGCTCATGCCATCGTTTTCCCTGCCAAGATGGAGTCTTCCCTCGAGTTCATAAGCCAAATAAACCCGTTCCTCCACAAGCCGCTTTTGCTCGGGTTCTTTCTGCGCAGCAACTAGAAAGCTGACCGCAACACAACCATAGACCAGTCCATTTCATAATGAGATACAGCATTTAAGACACATGTGTTCTGTGTTTCTATAGAAGTCACTAGAAGGTGGATAGTTTGCTTTGTTACTGCTATTTTTTTTTGAAGATCATTTAGAGGACACACACACACACACACACA